>SJYT01036658.1:107637-152420 GCA_006410635.1 Cephalophus harveyi | reverse complement strand
CACCATGCACAGATGATGAGAGCTTTTCCCATGCCTCATGTCTACCCAGCACAGTCAGGAGCAGACAGGCCATCAGCCACTGAGATCACGGGTGCAGGAGATCAGGGCCCTGATACCACAGATTTCACCCCCCAAAGCAGCTCCCCTTCAAACAGAGGAGTGGGTGGCCTGGGAGGCCCAAGGAAGGTGACTTCTGGGGTTCTGGGAAAGTCACTCTAAGAATGTTCACCTCCTAAAAATTCATCAATATATATACAGCTGGGAAAGGGGTGGCAGGAGCCACGTCAGGCCGTTAAGGTGGCAAGAAGAAGCCCCTGAAGCAGCCTAAGAAGCAAGCCAAGGAGATAGAAGAGGAAGATAAGACATTCAAGGAGAAGCAGAAGAAACTCGCGGAGCTAAAAGCAAAGGCTGTGGGGAAAGGCCTCCTGGCCACAGACGGAATTAAGAAATCTGGCAAAAAGCAAGTTGTTCCTTATGCCTGAGGCAATGATGACTCTTGGTTGCATTCCTGTTTAAACATCTGGATCCCCTGCCACAATATCTGTTGCCACCTATAGCTAGAATGAAATGTCTTGGAAACCATTGTTCATTTAAGAATAAACTTCTGTGGAAAAAAAAAAACAACTATAAAAAAAGATGTATACAGATTATTTGGGGCATTTTTCTGCATGGATGTTGCAGCTCAACAAAAAGTTTACTTTAAAAAAAAATCAGGAAACAAAGCAACAGAAGTAAATGCAAAGTATATCCTGTGGCTTTGAAAAAATGGCCAAGATGAGAAGTGGTGAATAGAAAGACAGCAACAGCCCTGACTCTTGGAAAGGAAATAGCCAAGAGACAGAGCTGGAGAACACCGCTTCCTCCCAGGAGTCAGCTGGTTGCTGTCTTTGGTTGTTGCCTGAGCCTTGCAGACTCTGCTGAAAAACAGAAATGTCAGACTTGAACACTGTGAGCTGCATTCCCAAGTCGAAGAGACAGCTCAGCGCCCATGCTGGGTTTGTTGGGTAGTTACTACCAGAAGTGACTTTTCCCCCTATTCCTTAAACTGTCAACTGCACACTGGGAGTGTGGGGTGAAAGTATGAGGGGAAGGGGCCGCTAATCCCGATGCTGTGTTCACGTGTGCTATCATTTGTTCCCTGGGGTGATGGAAGGAACCACAAGGTAGTGGATCCGAGACTGGCAGGCACTGAGCTAAGGGCAGCCTGCCAGACAAGCCCAACATCCTGGATCTTGCCAGAGCTGGCTGGTGGGTCTGTGGACCAGAAAATGCCATTCATTATCAAGATATTTAACTCTCCATCGCAGCTTTCAAACTCTCTATCCATTCTTTCCTTTGAAATCAGCATCAGATGCTACTTTCAAAAAGAGCCATTCCACCTCTCCCACATCAAACCCAACCTTGGAATCCAGTATTATGCTTCTTGGGGATATAGGTGTGAGGCCGACACCCCCAGACAACTACAGAGTTCTCAAAATGTGATTCAATAAAACATATCTTCCTGTACTTAATTTTAAAATAAATACTTGCCTCCCAGCACATTTTGACAGGCAGAAATAAGACATGAAAGAAAAAGCAAATGGATATGAAACCTTCAAAACAAAAATGGACTGGGTCAGCCCTGCTTGTCTCCTAATGTCACCTGTCATTTCCAAGGGGCATTTTACAGCCTGTGTCTCAGGCATCCATCAACTGCTTAGAGTCAGCCACCAAAAAGAGATGGCCATTGATTTGGCTTCTAATTCCTTTAGTACTGACACTCAGTCCCTACGTTAGGGCTTCCCTGGTGGCTCAGATGGTAAAGAATCTGCCTGCAATGCAGGAAACCTGAGTTTAATCCCTGGGTCTGGAAATCCCCTGGAGAAGGGAATGGCTACTCAGTCCAGTATTCCTACCTGGAGAATTCCACAGTTAGAAGAGCCTGGCAGGCTACAGTCCATGTGGTCGCAAAGAGTCAGACATGATTGAGCGACTAACATTTTCACTTTCTTTACGTTATTCAAACACACTTTCAGAAGCCACTCCTTAGAGACCTTCTCCTAGGGCTGAGAGTGAAAAGGGTAGAAAATTTGGTCTCTATCCCCAAGTGGTTCCCATTAAAAAGGACATATACACACAAAACAAGTCATGCACATAAGATAACAACATAACGCTGAACTTCTGATGACACAAAGATGCTCAGCTTATTCTTGACAACACCATCACGGAAACAGGCTTCATGGAGGGGGCAGAGTCTAAACCAGGGAGGACAGACTGGACCTGGGATAGGCCTTTCCTGGCAAGATGGCATACGTGCAAAAAGCCACAAGAAGAACTCAACAAAACACAACCCAATTTAAAAAATAAGCCAAGGACCTGAACAGACATTTCTTCAGAGAAGACAGACAAATGGCCAACAAGCCCATGAGAAGATGCTCAACATCACTAATCATTAGGGCAATACAAATCACAGTGAGATTCCACCTCATACCCATTAGGGCAGTTCCCACACACAAAAAATAAAGTGTTGGCAAAGACATGGAGAAATTGGAACCCTCCCCTTGTGCAATGCTGGTAAGCATGTAAAATGGTAGAACCAGTGTGGAAAACAGTAGAAGGGGTCCTCAAAAAATCCAAAATAAAATCACAATAAGATCTAGCAACCCCACTTCTGGGTTTATATTCAAAACAACCGAAAACAGGATCTCCAAGAGAGAGCGGCACACCAATATTCACAGCAGCATTATTCACGATAACCAAGACACAGAAGTAGGACTTCCCTGGCGGTCTAATGAATGGCACAGGACTCCATAGTTCCATTGCAGGGGGCACAGGTTCAATCCCTGGTCACGAAAATAAGATCCTACATGCCACGCAGCATGGCAAAAAATTTTTTTAAAAAGATGTGGAAGCAAGCCAAATATCAATAGATGAATGGATAAAGCAAATGTGGTATATACATACAGTAAATATTATCTGGCCTTAAAAAATGAGGAAATCTTGTCCTGTGCTTCAATATGGATGAAACTTAGGGACACTATGGCAAGTGAAATAAGTTGGTCACAAAAAAGACAAATGTCTCATACAAATGGGATCATGCAGTATGTACAGTAGCTGAACTCTTAAGGAAAGAATGTTGCCTGGGACTTGGGGGGGAAGAGTGAGGCTGAATTATTCTTCAATAAGTTTAGAGTTTATTTTGCAAGATTAGTTAAAGTTCTAGAAGTCTGCTGTACAACAATGTACATATAGTTTGCTATACTATACACATAACAATGGATACCATGGTAAATTTCGTGTTGGTTTTTAAGATCTTTTTTGATGTGGATCATTTTTAAAGTCTCTTTTGAATTTGTTACAACACTGCTTTTGCTTTATGTTTTGGCTTTTTGACCCTGAGGCATGTGGGATCTTAGCTCTCCAACCAGAGACCAAACCTGTACCCCCTATATTGGAAGGAAAAGTCTTAACCACTTGACTGGTAGGGAAGTCCCAACTTCATAGGGTTTTTTTTTCTTTTAAAGATTTACTTTGGTTTTTGGCTGTGCTGGGTCTTCATTGTTTATAGAAGGCCTTCTCTAGCTGCCGTGAGCAGGAGCTATTCTTCGTTAAGGTGCATGGGCTCCTCATTGCAGTGGCTTCTCCAGTTGCAAAGCATGGGCTCCAGGCACACAGGCATCAGTAACTGCTGCACATGGCTCAGTGGTTCTGGCACATGGGCTTAGTTGTGGTGCTGCCTGTGGGATCTTCCCAGACCAAGGATTGAACCTGTGTCCCTTGCATTGCAAGGCAGATTCTTAACCACTGGACCACCAGGGAAGCCCTCGGGTTGTTTTTGACCACAATACAAAAAAGCCATGAGGAAAGCAGATGCTGCTGGATGCCTCTCCTTCCCCACCCCCCACAGAGTAGCTTCCAGAATAGACGCCACAGTAATTGCATAAACTATGAAAAAATTAACTCTGCATACAACGAATTAGAAGCATCACAGGAGCATCACACTCCAGCTAGTCCTTTCCAGCTTCCTTGGCTCAATGGTCCCCCTGATCCTCACCGCTCTTCACGTCCACAGAGACAGCCCCTTCCAGTACTCTTTTGCAATAATGCAGAACCCTCCAGGAACAAGCTCTCGGCCACATGGAGGTCATCTTTCCAGGGGGAGGGGAAGTGTTTTCATGGGAGCAGCCTCTGGATCTAGATTTGGAGCTCTTGGGACCGTGTACTGTGCTGCCACTAGACCCCCATCTCCTTTGTTCTGAATACTGATCTCAGGCCACTCTGATTTATGGTCAGATCAGCTTCTTGTCTTCCTTCCGAGAGGATGACAGACAAGCCTCCTGGGCCTGGTCATGTAGTCAGGGTCAGGCCACCATGTCTGGGGGAAGGCAGATGTTGGAGAGGGTCCAGGGCAGTGGGTGACAGTGATTAAAGGGCTGGAAACCAAGGCAAATGCTGGGCTGGGGGGCTCAGCATGACCCACGGTGTCTAGTAGGGAGGCCCTGTGATGCTGGCGACAGCATCCAGCTGCTTCCTCTCTCCCCAGAGGGGCCCAACGGGGAAGCGCCTGATTTGTGCTGAGAGGCAGGCAGAATTCAGACCAACAGCCCTTACCACTGAGAAGCTGAACGCAAAACGTGCTCCTCAGAGAGGGCTCAGAAACACTCTGCCTAGATCCTTAAGGAAAATCTGGTTTTCCCTGTGGATTAAATATATGTGAAACCCCCAGCTTTGCAGCCTGTGGCCCAAAGGAAGCCCTCCAGAAATGGCAGTTAATATTATTTTCCCTTCTTGATCTCATGCCTTTATGACGAAAACATTTATATAGCTTCCAATAAAAGGCCTATGAAGTCAGAAACATAAACACATGTATACATGAACACATGTACCAGGCTTTTCAATGAAACTGGGCACGTTAAGAACTTGAGTGTTATACCTTAAGAGAAAAGTGTAAAGGACAAAAGTGGACGAAACAAGACCTCTGGGTCAGTTACAGACTCTGTTGAGGCCACGTTTCCTCTGTGCCAGCCGACGCAGCAGCCAGTGGACATCTGTGACCACTGAGCATTTGCAATGTGGGCCAGAGTGACTAAATATTTTTTTTTTCGTGTGGATCACTTTTAAAAGTCTTTATTGAATTTGATACAACATTACTTCTGTTTTACATTTTGTTTTTCTGGCCAGTAAGGAACATAAGAAAATGATTGGGACGACAAATGTTCTATATCTTGATGGGTGGGTGGTCACACAAGGGTGTATAAATGTCAAAACCCAAACTGTAATCTTAAGATCTGTGCATTTTATGGAAGGGCTTCCCTGGTGGCATAGTAGTAAAGAATCCGCCTGCCAATGCAGGAGACCCAGGTTCGATCCCTGGGTTAGGAAGATTCCCTAGAGAAGGAAACGGCAACCCACTCCAGTATTCTTGCCTGGGAAACCCCATGAACAGAGGAGGTTGCAGGGGGTGGGGCTATAGTTCATGGGGTCGCAAAAGTGTCAGACACAACTCAGTCACTAAACAACAACAATTTTATGTAAATTATACCTCAGTTTAAAAAGATACCCACAGGAAAATGCTTATGTAATGATAGAAATTTATTAATACAAAGCACTTTCCACATACATTTCATTTACCCTTTTTCAATAGCCACATCTCAGTACCCTGGAATAGACATTATTAACATTTGACAGACAAAGAAAATAAAAAGACGAATCATTTGTCCAAGCAGTCTTCCAGAAGAGGCAATCTCAAAGCCATAACCTTATCTCCATGCCATCCAGCTTTGCAAAGGGGTCAAAGTCATTCATTTCCAGGCTGCTACCCCCTCCCCACGGCTCCCCCAGGAGGCCTTACCAGCACACGGCCATCAGCCTTGGGCTGCCGCGCCAGGCTGACCCCCATCCATTCATCATCTCGGTCTTCCCGGCAGGTCTTTCCACAGGGCACGCCCCGATTCTTCCCTGGAGGAAAGACAGAAAAGTCAGACCTGGATTGAGGAACGCTGTCGTCTACTTTCCAAAGGGCAGTCTACAACCCACGTGTTTGTTACCGTCAGTGAAAGCAAATCCCGGTGCCCAGTGAGGCCAGACGATACAAGTCAGGGGTGGAGGAGAGAAAGGTTTAGTGCAGGGCCCTGCAAGGAGACAGGTGGCTCATACCTTAAAACCCCAAATTCCCAGAAAGCTCTCAGCAAAGGCCTTTCCTAGGAAAGGTGAGGGAGAGGCTGTGACAAACTTCGTGGTGTCAGATCCTTTGTTCCTGAGGTCAGGTCACAATGTTCCCATAAACCTCTACCCAAACCAACGTTATTCTCTGTCCTGACAAGAAAGGACTCAAGTCCCAAGACTCAACTCTCATCCTCCGAGGTCCAGACCTGGCTGTGAGGAGGCCCCTCCGCCTGCCCAAGCACTGGTTCAGCCCCCGCCGGGTCCTCCTGCCAGGGTCCAGCCCAGCTGAGGAGGCGGAGCTCAGCCCCAAGCACCCTCAGGGTCAGGGACCATCATTGCTGAGGGAGCCAGGCACCCAGCACCCAGCGGCCCTCAGGCCACCCACAGGGGGGCTGGGCTCCTCAGACTTCAACCCAGGGAGACGCCTGCTGCCATTGCGTTGCAGAGGTTGGGGGAGGCTCCCGCCTCCTCCAGGCCTGGGCCAGGGCCGGTGGGCCGCCGTGACGACGCCTCGGGAGGACACAGCCCTCGGCCCGTCCCCAGGGCCCTGCCTCACCTGCCGCCTGAGGCTGAGGGCCTGGAGGGCCGGGGAGAAGGCCGACGTCCGCCTCTCCCCACACTCTCCACCGAGAAGAGCACCGCCCCGCCGCCCATTGGCGGAGCGTGACCTCTAACCTTCGCGCTAAGGGTCTCGGGAACAGCTGCACGTCCGCGCCTACCACGTCACCAGCCCATAAGCGAGGAACTTGCAACAAGATGTACATTGACTCCACCACCATGTATGCTGTTTAATTCGTCCGACTTTTTTTCATAGCAGGACTCTTCACCAAGGAAGCAAGGCGCTGATGTATATTGCAAAGTAAGCTTCTTAATATGTTATGGACCAGTAATAGCCCACAAACCAGTCATGGGGAGTGCCATGGACACCTCTCCTATTCTGCTAAAGAGAAGCATGACAATTCCTCATTTAATAAAAAATAATAGAAGATCTTGAGGAGAAAGGACTTTGGCGAAACCGAGGACTCGAAGTGATGACTACCGTAAAATAACTGCTACTTTGAGAACCGACTCTGTACCAAGCACTGCTGCTGCTAAGTCGTGTCAGTCGTGTCCGACTCTGTGAGACCCCATAGACGGCAGCCCACTAGGCTCCCCCGTCCCTGGGATTCTCCAGGCAAGAACACTGGAGTGGGGTGCCATTTCCTTCTCCAGTGTATGAAAGTGAAAAGTGAAAGTGAAGTCGCTCAGTCAGGTCGGACTCTTAGCGACCCCACGGACTGCAGCCTACCAGGCTCCTCCGTCCATGGGATTCTCCAGGCAAGAGTATTGGAGTGGGGTGCCATTGCCTTCTCCGAGTACCAAGCACGGTTCTGTGTATTCACTTCTATTATCCCATCAGTCCTCTCACAGTAATCCCCGTGAGGTAGCCATCATCCTTCTGATTTTACAGGTGAGGAAACTGAGGCCAAAGAGGCTCTGAGACATCCAGTAAGTCCCAACAAGTAACAGGCAGAGCTGGGCTCCGAACCCAGGCAGATCTGACATCCAAAGAGGCTGAACTTTCCATCAGACCAAGGGGGCTTTTAAAAACACCTATCAATCATATCTTTGCCTACTTAAATCATAAAACCTAACATCACTTTTAATGGCCTCCCATCTTGAAGGTATAACAGAATCCTAACACCTTACCCCAGTTCACCATGCCATCCTCCCCTGCTTCCATGGTCCCCTGCTCACCACTCCAGGGATGCTGGGCTTGCTCTGGATTTTAAAATGCCACAAACTTTCCTCCCATTGGAGATTCTGCCTCCAGCACCTGCCCAGCTAAACGCTGGGGAAGTGTCAAAGTCCAGTCTAGATCAGATCAAATACTCACCTCCCCTCTTCTCTGATCTTTATTTGTTTTAATGTTCTTTTACCTAACTAAGTGGTAAGGCCCAGGATAGTAGGATCTTTGTTTGGTGTATCCCAGTGTGTAGGAAGTAATAGGTACTCAGTACATGATGAATGGATGGGTGGGTGGGTGGATGGATGGAAGGAAGGGAGGAAGGAAGGGAGGGAAGGAGGGAATGAAGGAGAGATGGAAAAGTGAGTGGATAGTTAGGAAGGAAAAGAGGACAGTATGAGGCTGCAGAACCCATCCCCATCTTGGCAGTGAAAAATCTACCCACCTCGAGCCATGTCCAGTTCGGTGCATCTCCGGTCAGGGTTGGTGTGGACTCGGCACTTAAACACAGCCCCAGGGGACTTCACTGAAGTGCTGTACTTGGAATCCGCCTTTGGTGCACCCACAAGGACCCTGCACATCAAGAATAAAGGGCATTCGGTCACAACCCAGTACCAGGCAAGTGCAGCCAATGCTAAATCCTCACCCAGTCATGACTGTGTTGTCTGAATGCTCTCTGGGAGACGTTCCCCAGCATTATGCGGTGCTGAGGGTGGTGGTAGGGGGAAAGGCAGAAGGAAGGGCCTCCTACTGTGAACCCGTCAAGATTTTAATGTGCCTAGAGCAAATCTGAGTTTGCTTGGGAACACATACCACCAAACGGTTCCTATCCAGAATGTATAAAGAATTCTCCCAAATCAACAACAAATAACAGACCAAAGACTTGAACAGATGCTGGACGAAGGAAAAGTGGCCGATAAACATATGAAAAGATGCTCGACTCTATCAGTCACCAGGGAAATCCAAATGAGACACCACTTCACATCCTCTAGAAGACTAAAACCAGAAGGACTGAAAACACCAAGTGCTGGCAAGGATATGGGGCCCCGAGGACCCTCACCTTCCAGGTCAGAGTGTGAACGATCACAGCCACTTTGCAAAACAAACCAACAGTTCCTAAGAAAGCTATACAGGTGCCTGCCCTCGGACCCAGCAATCCGCTTTCTAGGAACACACCCAGCAGAAACACATACATACGTCTACAGGAGACATGCACAAAATATTGGGTCTGTAATGGCCCCAAACTAGAAGAAACCCTGCTGCTGCTGCTGCTGCTGCAGAGTCGTGTCCGACTCTGTGTGACCCCATAGACAGCCTCCTACCAGGCTCCTTTGTCCCTGGGATTCTCCAGGCAAGAACACTGGAGTGGGTTGCCATGTCCTTCTCCAATGAAAGTGAAAAGTGAAAGTGAAGTCGCTCAGTCATGTCCGACTCTTTGTGACCCCATGGACTGCAGCCCACCAGGCTCCTCCATCCATGGGATTTTCCAGGCAAGAGTCCTGGAGTGGGGTGCCATTGCCTTCTCCGGAAGAAACCCTAAGAGCCATCAGTGCTAGAATACATAGCTAAACTGTGGTGTAGAAACAGAATTCCATACAGCAATGAAAAATCAATGAACAGTCAACTGCAACCTCGTGGACAAATCTCACAAACACTGATCAAAAAATACAGGGGACAGTAGTGTACTCAGTGCCTGAGTCCGTTTATCTGACATTCAAAAGCAGGTGAAATTTAAGGGTGGTGTTAGAGGTCAGGAACACACTGACCTCTCGGGAAAAGAAGAGGGGGTATAACCAGGAAGAACAGTTTCTGGAGGAAGGTGCTTGAAAATGTTCTCTTTTTCAAACTGAGTTATGTTTATACAAATGTGTGAATAATTTAAAATTGTGAAAATTTATTAAAAATTTTATGAATAAACAAAAAATAAGAAGTTTAGAAATGTCATTTCTACTGTGTCCCACTCTTGCTCCCCCCCGACGATATGTACCTTTAGGGTGACAGGAAAGAAGTAGCAACAGTGTGAAATTATAAACCACAACCTCTAGCCCAAGGCACACCAGAGCTGGATGAGTTTGCCTACAACAGGGCAAGAATGTGGCTGTACATCCTTCAACTTGAACCAAAAAGCTGCCCCAAGGATGTTGCTGCTGCTGAGTTGCTAAGTTGTATCCAGCTGTTTGTAACCCCACAGACTGTAGCCCGCCAGGCTCCTCCTAGCCCGTGGGATTCTCCAGGCAAGAATACTGGAGTGGGTTGCCATTTCCTTCTCTGGGGGATCTTCCCAACCCAGGGACTGAACCTGCATCTCCTGCTTTGGCAGGCGGGTTCTTTACCACTGAGCCACAAGGCTAGCCTGCCCTGGAGATGAACCATCGTCCCCAGCAGGACCCTACTTCCCAGAGGAGAAGAGCAAGACGTGCCAAGACGACAGAGAGACACATTTGGGTATAGAACATGTTACAAAAACAATTCTGACCTAGAGTTTTGTGCCTAGTTTCTGCAAAGTAGTCAATGGAAGAGCTGTAGCAGAAGATACCAGGCACCCATGGTCAGGCACAGCTGGCGCTGAGCTACAAGGACCTGTACAATGAAACTTGAAACAGAATCCATGCTCATGCTTAAAGAGCAGACAGTGCCAAGCCATTTGCTCAGTGGAACAAGAGCCTCTATCTGATTCTGTGAGTTGCCCATATCTCACGCAGCCCAGAAAGGAAATGCAATTCCCCTCCCAACAGTATCAGGCATGTTATGAGAAAGCTCATGTCCCACTGGCCTGGGAACGGAATGCATTCTCCTTTATGCCTCTCTGGACAAGGTGACTAGTAGCACAGCTTAGAAGGACCTTATGCAGCCTCCCTAGGGTAGCAGAAAGCTGAAGCAGGCTCTTCTCACTTGTTTCTGAAAGCCACCTTCATCCTGGGATCTCAAATGTTCACCCCAACCCTGGTCTCAGAATGACACTGCTCCCCTCTGACACTCCAGCTGAGCAAAGGGGTGCAGAGCCTCAGATCAGACCACGGAGGACTGAGACCCTCAGATGGTCACTCAGCAAAGGCTGGCAGAGGGACAAGGGACACCTCCCTAATCTGCTCAGAGACATGGTGTCAGGTTCATAAGGAGGCACGTGGGTCCCTGTGCTCAGTCCTTCAACCCCCAGGCAACAGGAAGGGTCTCCTTCCTGGAGCCTTTCTTTCCAGCTCAGTCTTAGGGAGTCTGTATATCTGATCATGTGAGGAATCGAATCACACCACACTGGGTGGGAGAGGAGCTGGGCCCCCAACAGTGGGGGTTCCTATAAGCTGTCTGCTGCTGCTCAGCAACACCCCAGAATCTGCGCCCCCCTGACCCTGCACCCAGTGCGCCGGGGCAACTCCCAGCCTCATTCTCACCATGACAGGCCACAGCTGCAGGATCCCAAGCAGAAGCAGGGCTGGAACCCACCGCCTCTGGAAATCTTAGCAAGCACTTTCCCGAGCACGCCACGTCACCTCCATCAGCCACACGAGGGCATTTGGGCCGATCCATGGCTGCTCTCAGTCAAACGCAGAATGACCCTCTGAAGGAAACTCCAGTGAGAAGAAAGCCACATTAAGGGATCAATTTCCCCTCTGGCTTTGGGGGCTGAGCTTTGGAGTCACCGGAGCCGGCCAAGGGTGGCTCTCTCCAATGCTGGGTGTGTTTGCACAGGTGAGAGGAATTAGTAGTTTGCCATCTCTACGCTGAAACACCCACCACCTTTCCACAAGGCAGACGGCAGGAGCCGGGGAGCATCAAATTCCTCCTTCACTCCAAAAGCCCCATGGGACAAGGCTGCATCCAGAAATTCCCACCAACTCCAAATTTATATCAGCACAGTGAATAAATGCCAACTGCAATAGATGCTGCTAAAAAAAAAAAAATCGCAAGAACTAAATAAGGGGGAGAATTCAATGTATACAAAGGAAAGGGAATGGCTGTAAGAAACAGTGGCAGGGGACTTTCCTGGCGGTCTAGTGGTTAAGACTCAGCATTCCCAATGCAGGGGTCACAGGTTCGACCCCTGGTCAGGGAACTAAGATCCCACACTCCATACAGCACAGCCAAAAAATAGACCTACATTTAAAATAAAAAAGAAAGAAACAGTGGTCTATTCCCTCTATTGGGTATCCAACCTGGAAAGCTTAAATCCCAGGATGGGTTCTCCCAGCTGAGAGCTGAGACAGAGAAGCAAAAATTTATTTCAAAATCTAAAGTTGTAGAAGGGAGACTTCCCTGGTGGTCCAGGGGTTGGGTCACCACACTTCCACTGCAGGGGGGCACAGGTTTGATCCCTGGTCAGCATACTGGGATCTTGCATGCCATGTGGCACAGCCCAAAAATAGAGAAAGAAAAAAAAAATCTTGGAGAAAGGACCTGCTGAATCATACTTTCCTTCGAAGCCCAAGGTACTCGATGGTTCCAACAACAACGGCTGATGAAGCACCCGATTACCACCGTCTGGTTCAAACTCTTAATCAGCTGCTTGGAGGAGGAGGTTTCTTCCCCCCAAATCCTGTGTAACAGGAAATGAAGAAAGAGATAAGGGGGCATGTGTGCACGCGTGTGCCTGACATTCACAGGGTGGCTCAAGGGAGGACGAGCCTGTATCTCTGTGTTTACAGAACATCGTGGCTTCCTCCACAGCCTGGCGCTGCTCTTTACCTAGGCTGCAGGCCAGTAAGCCTGCTCCACAGCCCAGCTAATGAGCTTGCCTCTTCTGAAGTTAATTCAGCTGGCTATCGGCCAGGCTGATCCTGAGAGAGAGGACAGAGTTCAGGGCATGCCACGGAAAAGATGACAGTGGCTTTTTCTCTTGCTCCGAGTTACACAGACATACCCTTCCCCCCAAATCTTTCCTGGCACTCTTGATAAGACAATAAGATGCTTCTTTCTTCTGTACAGTTACCATCTCAAGGAGCCAAGCGTCCCTGCCAACAGGCTCCCCATGAAAAGTCATCTGGCTGCTTCGGACCTTTGTTTGTTACTTCAAGTTGTGGTCCTGAGAGCAGCAGCACGGGAAACAACTGGGAGAATGAGGGGAAGGCAGAATCTCAGGCGCCATCCCTTTTCCACTAGATCAGAACGTGTTTTCTGGGTCTTCCCTGGTGGCCCAGCAGCTAAGACTCCGAGGTCCCAATGCAAGAGGGCAAGATTCGATATCCCTTGTCAGGGAACCAGATCCCCACATGTCGCAACTGAGAGTTCCAATGCCACAACTAAAGATCTCTCATGCTGCCACGAAGATCGAAGATCCTGCACATAACAAATAAGACCCGGTGCAGCCAGACAAATAAAATAAATCATTTTTAAAAAGAACATGCATTTTTTACAAACTCTCCAGGTGACTTCTAAGAAGGGTTCTAGAAAAAATCTACAGTGATTACAAACAATCACTTTCATCTAGGGCCAGTATGAACAGACGACCCCTGAGAATCAAGCTCTCCTCTATCCCACTCCCAGTTAAAGATGCACAGAAACTGCCCAGGCACTTCCCAGAGTCTCCTCCTCAACTCAGAACTTGGGTTCCTAATTACGAGGACCGCCGGGCTGTATTGGGCACGGGGGTGTGCAGGTGTTGGGCTAGGCTCCCTCTGGGCTGACCTGCATTTCATCTTCACCACAAGCCTGTGGGAGGCACTGATACTATTCCTCCTTTACAGGTGGAGAAGCAGGTGGCCACACGAGGTCATGGCACTCACCTGAGCCCACAGAGACGCCAAGTGCAGCACGCACCCTGGCAGTCGGGTGCAGCGCCCACTCCCCTACTCTGCCCTCCCCACATCAGCCAGAAGGAGGAAAAGGGAGCCGACAGGTGCCAGCCGCTCACACGTGTGACCTTGTCTGGAAAAGGCGCCTGATGCTCTGCAGGCGGCCCTGTGCTGAGACTCTGGATTGGAGGCTCCGTCCCCAAAAGATGAAAGGAGGCCTTTCTCCCCCCCATGAGGCTGAACTTCACTTGCCTTCCCGCTTTCCCAGAACGTTCACTTTGCTGGTGCAAAAGTGCTGCCCAGAGGTTAGCCACCCCCAGCCCGTCGCCCCGCCCCACCCCGCCACTCTGAAATTTTATTGAAATAATGTGTGCATGTGTGCTCAGTCATGTCCAGCTCTTTGCAACCCCCGTGGACTATAGCCCCATGGACTGTAACCCCCACCATCTGTAGCCCTGGGTTCTCCAGGCCAGAAGAGTGGAATGGGGTGCCATTTCCTTCTTCAAGGGATCTTCCCCACCCAGGGATCAAACCCTCGTCCTGTGTCTCCTGCATTGGCAGGCAAGTTCTTTACCAGCTGACCCACCGGAGAAGCCATTATTTACAGTTGATTTAAAATGTTTTGTTAATTTCTGCTCTACAGCACAGCGACTCAGCTATTCATATATAATCGTTTTCATATTCTTTTCCGTTATGTTTTGTCACAGGATATTGAATATACAGTTCCCTGTGCTATACAATAGGACCTTGATGTTTAGGAGAGAATAAAAGCAAAACATTCTCTGGTATAAATAAAATACCAATGTATTCTTAGGTCAGTCTCCCAAGGCATTAGAAACAAAAGCAAAAAATAAACAAATGGGACCTAATCAAACTTACAAGCTTTTGCAACAAGGAAACCTAGACAAAATGAAAAAATAACCTACAGAATGGGAGAAGATATTTGCAAACAATGCAACTGACAAGGGATTAATTTCCAAAATATACAAACAGCTTATACAACTCAACAACAACAAAAAACAAGCAACCCAAACAAAAAACGGGCAGAAGACCTAAAGAGACATTTCTCCAAAGGAGACCTACAGAGGGCCAATAGGCACGTAAAAAGATGCTCATCATCGATAATGACTAGAGAAACGCAAATCAAAACTACAATAAGGTGCCACCTCTCTAAATGAGCAGTTCACGCACCTATCTGGAAATGCGGGCCCATCTGTTTATCTGCCAGCCCCAGCCATGCTTATGGATTGTCTGATTTCCCATCTGAGGCAATCCTGCCAGGCAGCGTCTCGTGTGTTTTACTGAGATGATGGGCACACTGCTCATAAGTGGCAGGGCTGGGGTTTGATCCCAGGGGTCCGTGCCCAAGGGCATGCTCTTTCCAGTCCCTCTGAGCTCCCTCCTATGTGGCAGTTTAAGTACGCTCCATTTTTCCAACACAGCCACTTCCTTGGTTGACCTGTGTGGGGGAAGCTGGTCACCAGGGCTCCCATCCAGCTCTGAACCTACCCCTCACCCTCTGAGTGCAAACCACAGGTCAATTCCCCAGGGACACAGGTGGCAGGAAAGGGTTGAACCACAGCTGCCTCCCAGGGAAGGCTTGGAACGGACATTGTCCCCAAGGTTCCCTCTCTCCCACAGATACCGCAGCAGTGATTCCGCAGGGCAAAATTACAGCCATACCAAGGACAGCAAGCGGGGATTAAAAACCTAAACCCATTAGGTTTGCTTTCAGGCATTTGATCCCCAAACCAAAACTTCCCCGGGGACCTATGTTTTAGTTACAGGAGTGGAATTCAATCGCTGCGTGTCCACCGCACCTCAGGGAAACCCCAGGAATCACTCCACATCCATTCGTAGGCAAAACACAGCCAGGACTGGATGAGCGGAGCCAGGAAAGCCACCTGACCACGCCAAATCCTGCGCTCCCTGAGAAGGAAACTGGTGGAATTCCATGACCAACTGGGAAAGAACAGAGTCACAGGGAGGGGCCCGCCTCGCAGAGGAATTAAACCCCCCTGGCCGCCCTGGACGGGAATAAAGGGTCCTCAGAGGCTGCTGCCCCGGGCAGGGGCTCAGGCCCTGGTAGATACACCCAGAGAAGGAGACATGGCAAAGAGCTGAGGTTTTCCTTCCCCACCTGAGAGCATCAGGTAGACATTAAAATCTAAGAGGCAGAGCAAGTTGCAGAACTCTGGGGACCTGGGTCTTGAGGTCTTCCTGTTGGTTTCTTGAGAAAATTTTTCTTCTCTAAGAAAAACAGGTCAATACTTTTACTTTTTTTTTTGGCTAACATCCTCACCAGCTCCTTGGAAGTGTGGATCTACCTCCCAGACTCATCTGGATGCTGGCATGAAGGACAGGGCTCCCCAGAATAGGAATGGCTTCCGACCTGCTCTCTGAGAGAAGGAAGAGCCATGCAAAATGACAGGTTTTATCACACACTTGTCAAAACGGCCATCATCAAAAAAGACCACAGATAACAAACGTAGAGAAAAGGGAACCCTCCTACACTGTTGGTGGGAATGTAAACTGGGGCAGCCACCAGGGAGGTTCCTTAAAAACCTGAAAATAGACTCACCATATGATCCACAATTCTATTCCTAGAAAACAAAAACACTAATTCGAAAAGATACATGCATCCCAATATTCACAGCAGTATTATTTACAATAGCCAGACTTGGAAGCAACCTAAGTGTCCGACGACAGATGAATGGATAAAGATGTGGTATATATACAGTGTGACTACTCAGCCACAAGAAAGAGAGCAAATGGCAAAATTTCAAGAACATGGATGGACTTGGATGGTGTTATGCTCAGTGAAATAAGTCAGAGAAAGACATATGCTATATGCTATCAGCCATGTGTGGAACCTAAAACATAAAAGAAACAAATGGATATAGCAAAACAGAAACAGACTCAGATATAGAGAACTAGTGCTTGCCAAAGGGGAGAGGGAAGTGGGGAGGAGCAAGACAGTGGTAGGAAATCGTGTGTGCGTTAGTCACTCGGTCGCGTCTGACTCTTGCAACCCCATGGACTGTAGCCCACCAGGCTCCTCTGTCCGTGGAATTCTCCAAGCAAGAACACTGGAGTGGGTAGCCATTCCATTTTCCACGGATCTTCCTGACCTAGGGATTGAACCCAGGTCTCCGCATTGCAGGCAGATTCTTTACTGCCTGAGCTATCAGGGAAGCCCTAAAGAGGTACAAATTACTGTACATAAAGTAAATAAGCTACAAGCATACATTGAACAGTACAGGGAATGTAGTCAATATTTTATAATTACTTTATAAGTATAATCTATAAAAATATTGAATCACTATGTTGTATACTTGAAACATATAATATTATAAACCAATTATACTTGGATTTTAAAAAGATTTTTAAAAACTTCAGGCTTTACAATCCCACAAGTCTCCTATTAAAGTAGCCAACTCAGGTCTTTGGAAACAGACATATGATTAAATAAACAAAAATGCAGATTGATGCTGAGCATGACCAAAATTTTAGAGACGACACATAATAAAGAGCATCTCATTCATTTCTGTATGGAGTGCTGACATTCAAATTTTGATAAATGAATGAATCAACAAATGCTCTGAAAGCAAAATTTTAGCATCTGAAGTCAGGATGAAGATCATTAGTTTGGAATGTTGGACTAAAGAAACAGTAAGACAGAGCTACTCAGATCTATCCAGGTTCTACTATGTGGTGCATGTTATGTTTCAGGCTTTGCAGACAAAAATCTCATTTCATTCCCCCCACAGTGTCATGCAGTACAAACTCTCCTTGTTCCTCTTTCGTAGAGGAGAGACTGAGGCTCAAACACCTGAAGTAACTTGCTAAGAACACACAGCTTCTAAATGGGGGCGAGGTCAGGCCAGCAGGGCCACTGTACATCTCGGCAGACCCCCCTGCTATGGCTCAGACCACGGATTTGGTTGTTGCTAGGGAACCAGGGGCCCGAAGGAAGGCAGAGTCAGGAAGGACCCCACTCCCCTGAGTGTAGAACGTCCACTTCAGGACCCGAGCTGGTGGAGAGGCGGTGCCAGGACCCTGTGCACTGCTGCCCTTGATGGGGCCTGCACACAGCCAACTTTACTCTGGGGTGTGTGTGTGTTGCAGCATTTCCAGGCTAGACAGTCCAGAAGGGCTAGGAGAGCTTCAACACACCAACAGAAGAACTGAGATGGAAGAAATTCATTCCATGCCTTTTTGATGCTGAGCTTTGCAGGGGGTGGGAGGCAGACCTAAATCATCTTTGCTCTCATACTGCTGGCCATTTATACAGAAATTCTGCGTCTGAGTGGGTTTCTTTAACAATGTTACAAATCCAGGGGTGAATCCTAAACACCAGCAGATGTGGCATCCTTCCCCATCTACTCTCCAAAGGAAACTTTTTAAGTAAGCCCTGGGAGCCAGGAGCACTCAAGGGAGCAGATAGAGAGAGGGAAACCCAGAGAGGTTAGGATGGATACAGGGAATATTCCAGAATGCTCCATATTTCCTAGGACATATCTGTCTTAACTGACATAGGGTGAGAGCAGACCCTACAAACATCCCTGGCAGAATGACTGGTCCCTCTTTCCTGAGGGATTGAGCATCTCTGGAAAGCAAAACCCCAGTATCTCCACACAGGTAGCCAGCGGGTCCTGAATAAACATCTGCAAAGGGTGTCATTGGTAAGCTTCCAGAACCTTCTCAGGAAAGCAAGACAGAGTCTCACAACACAGATGTTTGGGTGTCTTGAGGCCCTCAACTCTTAACTCTTGCCTTCTTGAGAGCCAAAGGTGCAGGCCTCAGTTCAACTACTCTGTCCCTCTATGCCTCAGTATCCCCCTTGTGAATGGGGCTACAATGAAGACTAGCTGAAGCAAGTGCAGGGAACGTTAAGTGAGTTAATGCACATGAAGCACGTAGAACGGTACTCAACATGGGCTAAGCAATCAGCAGTGCTGTGGCTGCTGCTGCTACAAATTTAAACTCGTAACAAGAGTCCCAGAAAAGCAGAAACTGGAGACCAAGTGACCCTGTGGTTTCCAAGACTGGATTCTCACCAATCTTGGCTTCACCTTCACTTCCTAAGGTTCCCTCTAGCAAAAAAAAAAAAAAAAAAGGTGGCGATCAAACACTTTTATCTGCTTTGGTTGGTCACCAAATCCACATGGCTTAAGGCTTTGTGGGTCACAAGATACCAGGGTTGCAGCTCTGGTCAGCGGCTCAGGGTAAGGTGGGAGCTCTCTTCCTCCTCTGCCCCTTGCCTGTGATTTCCCCGAGGTCAGCAAGAGGCAGCCTGCAAGTCTGCTTCGGGGCTCATTCTAACAGCCCAGAATCTCAGCACTGCCCAGGCTGACACAGCAGGATGAGCAGGAGCACAGATTACCCCAGCCACGCTGCAGGCCAAGGGACACACCTCACACGGCCCTTCACACAGGAGGGGCTCCGTGTCCACCACTGAGGCATCCAGCACCTCGTGCCATCCAGCCGGGAGGGGCCAGTTAGCTGACAGCCACCAGCTGCCGCCCCTTCCAGGCAATCAAGCTGAGGCCAGGCCTTCCCCAGGCAACCACGGGGACTGACTATGATCATATGGGGTGCTGCGGATTGGGGGTGCCCCTGTTGAGTTGACTGAGACTTTTTCTTACTGATTTTTATTGAAGTATAGTTGATTTACAACGTTGTTAATTCCCATTATAGAGCAAAGTGATTCAGTTGTATATATATATATATTCTTTTTTTAAAATATTCTTTGCCACTGTGGCTTATCATAGGGTATTTTTTAAATTGGAGGATAGTTGCTTTACAATGTTGTGTTAGCTTCTGCTGTACAGCAATGTGAATCAGCTGTTAAGTATACTTATATCTTCTTCTTCTTGACCCTCCCTCCCACCCCCTCATCGCACCCATCTAGGTCATCACAGAGAACCAGGCTGAGTTCCCTATTCTATACAGCAGCTTCCCTCTAAGTTGGCTGAGACTTTTATCAGGCCCGCATCACCATCTGAGGCTTTCCCTGCCCAATTCTGTTTCATCTCCCTTGTTCTTTCATCTGCCTTACTCCCCGTCCCCGTAATTCTTTTCAACTCCTATCTATGTCTTAGCATCTGCTTCCCAGAGGACACAGACTGACCGAGGGCCCCAGTGCACACTGATTACCCAAGGCTGGAATGGACCCTGGTCAAGGCATGTAACTCCGTGAGCCTTACTTCTCCATCTGGCAAACTGGACACCGGTCACCACGTGGTCCCGAAGATTCCCCTAGAGACTGTTACACTTGTGAAAGATTGGACCTCTTGCAGATGCCCAGCAAGTCCTATCTGATGGGGTCGTTTGTTTTGATTTCTTAAAGTTACATGCTACTCCCTTGAAAGTAAGTGGTTTCTGAGAACATCATGGCTGCTTTTAATAAATGTGACAACAGCATCCTCCACAGACAGATCACAATGGGAGTTACCAGAAGGAGACCGTTTCCTGACCGGCAGCAGCCCGCTGGGGACTCAGAGCTGGCCGGGGCCCGGCCCTTCACACTCTCACACTCTGGGCTGTTAGAGACTGGCGGGAGAGAGTCTGTCTTCTTGCCCTGGAAGCTTCTCTCCGGAGTGTGACAGCTGCCTCTGCCCCGGCCAGTGTTCAGCACTAGCTCAGGAAACAGCACCCTCGCCAGCTTCTTGAGATCTTCAGGGAAATGTCACGGAAACCCTCAAGGGATGCTGTCCAGGGCCCCTTAGAACTGGGGCCTCATACACGTGTCATCTCTTCTTGAGCACTTTGAAGAAGCAGGCACTGCGGGGCTAGTAAGAACCGGGAACAAGATCTGAAAAATCTACTTCCAGAAAACCCAGATGGGGAAGTGGGGCTACAGCCTGGCCTGAGAGCCAGGCATGGACAGCACAAAGACCTCGCCACAGAGGTTATGAGACAGCCTGGCTGCCACCTGCATTTCTGGGTGCCTCTGCACAAAGTCAGGTCGGGGCGGGGAACAGGGCCCATGGTCCCAGCATCCCCCTTCCAAAGGTTCTATCTTCATGGGGCTCTTTTCTGCCCATCAGAACTCCCCAAGCCTGCCTGAGGACCTGCCCTCCCACATCAGAGCCCACATCTTATTTCTGCCCGACATACAAGGCAAGAAGCCCACAGTCTTCTCACCCATCAGGCTGAGCGCATTTTTCATTCTTGAATCCCCAGCCCTCAGCATAGAGCAGGCACTCCAGTGTTTGATGGATGAAAAGAGGCTGCCAGCTATTAAGTTTTAATTAAATTTAAGCTCCCTCATTTCAGTATTAATACTCAGATATGCATAGGGCTTTTTTTTTTTTTTTTTTGGTTACATCGCCTTTGGATCTCTATCGAGCCGTTTAAGACACAAGTCAGGGACTTCCCTGGCAGTCTGGTGGTTAAGACTTCACTTCCAATGCAGGGGGTGCCAGTTTGATCCTTGGTCAGGGAACTAAGATACCACATGCCTCATGACCAAAAAATCAAAACATAAAACAGAAGTGATATTGTAACAAATTCAATAACTTAAAAAAAAAAAAAAGACACAAGTCATTGCTCCAAACAAGCACTGGAACTCTCTGCAATGGTGAAAATATCCTGTGTGCTGTTGAAAACAGCACCTGCAGGCACATGTGGCTACTGACAAGCTGAAATGGGAGGGTGTGACTGCAGATCTGAATTCTTCATTTTATTTGGTTGCCTTTTTTTTTTTTTTTTTTTGCTACATGGCATGGGATGCAGGATCTTAGCTCCCCAACCAGGGATCAAACCCATGCCCTCAGCAGTGAAAGCAGAGTCTTAACCACTGGACCACCTGGGAAATCCCTGGTAGTAATTAACTTAAATGGCAATACACCTGGCTCGTGGCCACTGCACTGGCAGAACCAGCTAGCTTGTTCTCCTAACTCTCCAGCTTCATGCAAATGAGAGGATGCCATGTTCCCCTCGGCTCTGAATCGCCTCCTGTTCCTCACTGAGTGATGCTCAGACAACCTTAACAAAGCGCAATGCCGGCGCCTCTTCCATTTCCGAGCACTTGCTCTGGGCTGGAGCACGGCCGTCTTGATGTGTCCCGGGAGATGGGGCAGGAAGCACGTCTCCAGAAAGGAAGCCAGGGCACCCAACCGCCTCAGACTCCGGGGCGTCTGGGGCCGAGAGGAAGGAGGGGAGGGGAGGGTGTGAAAGAACCCCGTTCCGGGGCCTGGACGCCTGCCGGGCTGCATGTATTTATCTCACAGGGTGTCACAGTTGTCTGCCCTGCAGCTGAGGGACTGTCCATATCTACAGGAAGGGGACAGAAATCTGCTTTGTCCGTGTTCCCTGGTACCTCTTGCTCGTTGTTCAAAGGGGGCGAGAAGAGCCGGCCGGTGGCAGGTTTGGGAGAGGACGCCAGCTCAGGGCAGGCAGTCGGGGATCACTGGGAAAAAATAGAAACCAAGTCCCTTGCGTGTTTGCATCCAAACTGATACCAGCGGCATCTATCACACTCCCTGGGGTACTGCGTCCACCTGGCCACGGGGACAGCGCTCACTGCCCTGAGCATGCGGCAGAGGCCACTCAAGCCACGCCCTCGGAGAGAGGCGGGGTCGTGCTCCCTTCTCAAGGCAGCGTGACTGCAGGTGCAGGACGCAGGGTCCGCGGCTCAGAAGGCAAGCCCCCCGCACCCACACACGGAGCGCTAGGACCTCCGGTCAGTGACAATTCTGGCTTAAAAATGAAATGCTCGGGATGCTCAGTTATGGGGTTCAAGAAGACGCACTAGTTCTGCTGGCAGAGCACAGTGCGGGTGCTCCCTGATGTGTGCCTGGGGGGCCCTCGGTCTGGGGACCCCTCCTCTCTGGCGCCTGCAGAGCCCCCACTGACTGTAATATGAGTGCTCTCCCCCACGCAGCACTCCCCTCCCTCCCTACCTTACACAAGGCAAATCCTCCCACCTGTAAAAAGGTGTTTAATTAGCCTGAGGCAAAACTATTAAACCATGAAAGACGGAATGAAGAAGCTAAAGAATAATCTCTGCTCAAGAAGACAGAAGACATAAGGTTTAGTGAACACTGCCTTCTGTTCCATTCAGGGTTTCAATACATGACTTTTCCTCGTCACATGTATCACTTACCTCCCACACCCAACCCGACTCTCTGTCATCTTTATTTAAGTCTCCTTCATGGAGGTGGCTCTGCTCTCCCACTGGACTGGAGCAGCACTTTGGTACGATACTCCACAGTTAATACATCCCCCTAAAGTTCACATTTCAGCTTCACTGGCACTATGGAAACTCAGAGAAAATGCCTCCTTCCCTCTCTGACGGAGTGATTCTAAGCCCAGGAACTTATGCAAAGGAAATAATTAAGGATGTCCGCAAGGCTTTTGTTAGAAGGATGTTTACCCTGCTGCTGTTTATAATCGTGAATCATTGGGAACAACTTGCCTGTCTGCCAAGCAGAGCTAAAAGATCCAGGACCCAAGGACTGCCTGGTAGGTAGAGACCAACCATCAGTCACTAAGTCAATCAACAAACCCCAGAGCTGAAAGTTAAGGTTGAGACCGAGTGACAGGTCCAGATTCCACAGGGCCTGAATCCTGCAAATACAGGGCAACTACCCTTAAGAAAATGAATGCAAAATTATGACTACAGAATTAAGCACAGGGCCCGGGTAGAGGCCTATGCAAGTGGGAGGCCTTTGGAGGAAGTTTTATGAGTATCGAAAAAGTCTAACCTCTAAAGATAGAAGGAAAAGAAAGAAGAAAATAGGAGATGCTGGAAGTCTCTTCCTTCAAAGGCCATGGTATACCAAGACTGGGCAGCCAAGTTAGCAGAGAATAATGTTCAAGGTCTAAGACCAAGAAGTAGGAGAAGGGAGATAAGAACAGGGAGAAAGATGCTTGGCGGTGGTTGAGTCACTCAGTCATGTCTGACTCTTGCGAGCCCATTGACTGTAGCCCACCAGGCTCCTCTGTCCGTGGGATTCTCCAGGCAAGAATACTGGAGTGGGTTGCTATTCCCTTCTCCAGAGGATCTTCCTGACCCAGGAATCAAACCTGCGTCTCCTGCATTGCAGGCAGATTCTTTACTGACTAAGCTATGACGGAAGCCCAAGAAGCTTGGAAGAAACAGCAGAAGGATACAAGCCAAGGAGATAAGCAAGAACTAATACAAAATTAAGGCCGTGTGGAGTGGGGGAGAGGCAAAGGAAAACTGCTTTAAATAGATCACAGGAGGGATTAGTTGGTACTTGAAAAATTATAGGGACAAGCAGTCAGATAAAAAGAGCATGCTGTTGGGAGACTGGGATTGACATACATATACACTACTATGTGTAAAATAGGAAATTAATGAGAACTACTGTAGAGCATAGGGAACCCTACATAATACTCTGTGGTGACAGAAAGGGGAAGGAAATCCAAGTAAGAGGGGACATACATACATGTATAACTGATTCACCTTTTGTACAGTGGAAACTAACACGACGCTGTAAAGCAAATATACTCCAAGAGAATTTAATAAAAATAAGTCATGGAGATGTAATATGCAGCACGGTGACTATAGTTAACAATACTGTATTGCATATTTAAAAGTTGCTAAGAGAAAAGTCTTCAAAGTTCTCATGGCATATTGTAACTGTGTCTGATGACAGATGTTAGGATGAACTTATTGTGGTGACCATTTCATAATATATGTGTATATCAAGTCATTATGCTGTACACCTGGAATTAATGTTATGTGTGAATTATATCTCAATAATAATATAAAAAAAGAATAAGAAAAAAAAGAGCAGCCCACTCAGTATAAGAAGCAGAGAGAAAGCTTTTGAGACCAGCAGCCTGGCTGTGATGAGGGGCTCCTCTGAATCCCTGAAATATCTGCCCCACATCTCCACTGACACCACGGCCACTAACCAGCATGACCCTGCATCCTCAACCCCTCTCTGCCACATACCCTGGGTCTTTTCCTGCACTTGCCAAATTTATTCACATCACACAGGCTTTCCTCATCCCCTTTTTTAAAACAAAGCAGGCCGGGAACATTCCTGGTGGTCCAATAGTTAAGACTCTGTGGTTCCACTGCAGGGGGCCCAGGTTTGATCCCTGATTGGGGACCTAAAGATCCCACATGCAGTGTGGCTTGGCCAAAAGACTTTAAAAAAGAAAACAGACTGAACTCTTTTTCCAGGTCTTGACTCCCCCTACTTGCTCTGAGCTAGGGCAGCTTCCACCTGTGGCCCGTCCAAGTCCAGGAGGTAGGTCCTGGCAGCTCTCTGTACGGTAAAGGTCCTCCGGCATCAGTGCTGCTTCAGCTTCCCCGCCTGCCCCTCCTCAGCAGCCCCCTGCCCTGACTAGTCCTATTTTTGACAGCCCTCCCCATACGCTTTGTGCCAAGGTCACACAGTCCCAGAGCCTAGCCTCGGATCCTGGGATGTGTTCTCTACTTGCTCCCAGGCCACCTTCTCTACCAAATTCAAAGTCTACAGGGGACACTGAGTACACGGGAGGACACAGAAAAGGTGTCAGCCTGCTTTGCTGTCAAGGGGGGATATTGGCAATTGCAGGAAATGACAGTTGGCCTTTAACTCAGGAACTGGGGTAAACAGTAGGGAGGGAGACAGGGAACTGGGCAGGAGCTACACAAAGACCTTCAGAGCTGGTTCTCCTGGAGGCAGCTCTCCTAAACATGATTGTTAAAGGGCTGGCAGGTCACAAAGTTCCCGATTTTCCAGGAATGCTCAGGACTTGAATCTACTAACGTTCCCAGTTCCATCGTCTCTGACCAATTCCAGGCGGAACTGCAAGCTGAGCACAGAGGAGGTCTGACTTTGCCCTTCCAGCCTGCAATCCCTAAGGATGCTCACAATAAAACCAGTCCTGGACTAGCTGCCACCTAGGCCCCCACTGGGGAACTGTCCACCCCCTACATCTTTGAGGAGTGCCTGACCCCTCCTGTGTGTGGTTGTTTCATTCGCTCTTAGGCCGGAGGAAAGGGCCAAGGAGAGACCAACCTTCCTGGTGCTTCTCCTCTGGGGTTGGCCACTCAAGCTCTGCGCCCCTTTGCAGATGGTGCCTAATGAGGAGAGCTCCCACCTCTAAGGGCTCTCAGGGGGACATTCAGGGGGCAGCTGTTCTCCTCGACCGCTATACAGTGCTTGTCTCCAGGGCAGCCGCCTCCATGCATGGTGAGACCCAGGCCGCCCCAGAAATCACTCACCAGCCAGCCCTACCGGCCTTGTCACTGAGCGTCCTGGATTGTCCGCCTTCCCTTCCTTCCCGACCCTCTCGGCTCGCTTCCCCAGAGGGGCTGATGAGCCTGAGGACCACTCAGCTGCCATCTCCCCCAGGCACACCCGAGCCCACTCCCCCTCGCATTTCGCGGTTACACTGCTTCCAGCGGCAAAGCCGGCAGGAGAGGCTTAAACCGAGGCAGTCGTGGAGGCGGGTGGGGGGAGTCACCAAGAGTTCTCGAAACTGAGAAGTCTGCCGGTCACCCCGGAGAGGGACTTTCGAGGTCCTGGCCCGGCCTCCGGAGCCCCGTGGAGGCAGAGGAACCAAGTTACTTCGCGACCCCGAGTTAAGCCGAGACTGCCTGGGAGGCCGAGGGGCAATCCCGGTGGTTCTCCCACCCGGAGAGGCGCCCGGCCCCCTCCGCCTGGGGAGCCCACCGGGTCGTCCGGGACCGGAGACCGTGTCTTTCCTCGTCCCTTCTTTTCCTAAGCGGCCGGGCTGCGCGCAACGGAGACATTTAAATCGCCCCCTCGGGACGGCGGCGTGGAGAGGCCGGAAAGACGGCGGCGGCCTGGGGGCTGCAGAGACCGGGCTGGGCCGGGCTGCGGTCGGGGTCCGGGCCGGGAGGGCACTCACCAGCGCGTGTTGTCGTGGAAGTGCTCCAGCACCGCGTAGCCGAAGAAGGATCCGGCAGGACCTTGGAAGCGCACTGGGCGCTGCGGGTCCAGGTTGTAGGCGCCCGCAGGGGTCCCTGCAGCCACCAACGCCAGGAGCAGCGCGCGGAGCCCCCCGGCGCCCCTCTGCGCCGCCGAGCCGCCCATCCCCAGCTGGCCGCCGCCCTCCCCTGAGCCCCGCGAGCAGGGCGCCGAGCGCGCCGGCGGAGGGGCCGAGGGGTCCGCCGACGGCCGAGAGGCTCCTGGGGTCCGGAACTCTGCGCTCGGGTCAGGCTGGACGCGGTGCCGGGCTGGCGGCGGTGGGCCGAGCGGGCGCCGTAGGAGAGCACAAGGGCGGCCCGGAACGGCCGGCGTCCTCTGTCCAGCCGAGAAGTGTGCGCGCTCGGAGCGAGTGGGTCCCGGGCCGGGCGGCGCTGGACTGCGGAGAGGCGCGCCCGCGGGGTGGGCGGCCTGAGTGGCCGGCGGCGGAACGGCGCAGCAGCGCTCCCTGCGGGCCGCGAGCCCGGCACCACCTCCCGCGGCCGCGGAGGAGCCCAGAGACCCGCCCCAACGCCGTGTGCCCGGCGAGCCCTGGGCGCCGGGTCCTGAGGCCACCCTACTTGTATTTTGTGTTTTTACTCATTTTTTTATATGTCTTTGTAGGAACCATTAATTTTATTAATTTTTTAAAGAACTCTCTTTTAACGTTAATGATTTTTTCTGTAACAGTCAAAGGCTTTGGCATAGTCAATAAAGCAGAAATAGATGTTTTTCTGGAACTCTCTTGCTTTTTCCATGATCCAATTTTAAAATTTTATTTATCAATTTGTTTTTATCTTTTTCTTCTACTTTCTCTAGATTTGCAACATTTTTCTCTAGTACCATGAAATGAATGCTTAGATTTTTAGCCTATTTTTCTAATATATATATATTATTTGTAATATGCATTATATATAAAATATTATACTGTTCCTTGAAAGAAAAACTATGACCAACCTAGACAGCACATTAAAATACAGAGAACTTACTTTGCCAACAAAGGTCTATCCAGTCAAAGCTATGGTTTTTCCAGTAGTCATGTACGGATATGAGAGTTAGACCATAAAGAAAGCTGAGCACCTAGGAATTGATGCTTTTGAACTGTGGTGTTGGAGAAGACTCCTGAGAATCCCTTGGACTGCAAGGAGATGCAACCAGTCCATCCCCAAGGAAATCAGTCCTGGGTGTTCATTGGAAGGATTGATGCTGAAGCTGAAACTCCAATACTTTGGCCACCTGATGTGAAGAGCTGACCCTGATGCTGGGAAAGACTGAAGGCAGGAGGAGAAGGGGATGACAAAGGATGAGATGGTTGGATGGCGTCACTGACTCAATGGACATGAGTTTGAGTAAGCTCTGGGAGTTGGTGATGGACAGGTAAGCCTGGGTGCTGCAGTCCATGGGGTCGCAAAGAGTCAGACACGACTGAGTGACNTGAAGGCAGGAGGAGAAGGGGATGACAAAGGATGAGATGGTTGGATGGCGTCACTGACTCAATGGACATGAGTTTGAGTAAGCTCTGGGAGTTGGTGATGGACAGGTAAGCCTGGGTGCTGCAGTCCATGGGGTCGCAAAGAGTCAGACACGACTGAGTGACTGAACTGATGATACATGTGTATACACACACACTAAATTTCCCCATGAGCACTGTGTGAGCTGTAATTCCACAAGTTCTAACATGCTGAAAATATGATGACAAATGCAGGCTTTTGTTGTTGTTCAGTCACTAAGTCCTGTTGTTATTCTTTGCCATCCCATGGACTGTAGCCTGCCAGGCTTCTCTGTCCACATGCTCATAAAAAAAGATATGAGGGAGTTCCCTGGTAGCATAGTGGTTACGATTCTGTGCTTCCACTACTATTGCCCAGGTTCAGTCCCTGGTCAGGGAACTGAGATCCAGTAAGCCACAGATCATGTCCCCCTGACAAAATAATAACAATAATAGAGATGAGGAAATTAAGGCACTGAGGATAAGTGATTTATCTGAGTGTCCCAGGATGAACAGCAAGGATTCAAAAAGAGGTCTGAGTGGGGAGGGGACAGGGATAATACAGGGGTGGAGGAGTGGGAGATACAAACTATTAGATGTAAAATCTGCTTAAGGATGCATTTTGCAACATGGGGAACACAGTCAATATTTTATAATAACTGGAGTGTAATCTTTTGAAATTATATTAATTTTTAGAATTTTTAAAAAGAATGGACATAATCCAAAAAATTGATAAAATATAAAACAAGTAAGCAATAAATAAAATTAATAATGCCCCCCCCCCAAAAAAAAGACGTCTGGATGTTTACCTGAAACGTTAGTTATGGTTTCAGTTGAGATTGTGGGCTATTCTTGCTGACTTACACATCATCTATCCATCTATCTTCCTACTTACCTATCCACCATCTATCTATCCTTTTGTACTGCCTAAGTTGTCTACAGAGAGCCAGCAATGGGATGTAGAAGATGCTCTATCCATAAAGCCAAACCATTCATCCAAGTGAAATCCTGTTAGAATAGCCTGGCCTCTGTTGAGGGGCCGAAACTCACTTGCATTCGCAGCATAGGTTAAGGAGACCAGCCAACGTATGGAAGAAAGTTATCCTCACCGTATTGTGAAAGAAGGGAGAGAAAGCAAAAGGGCCAAGATCATTCACAACCTGATAATCATTCTCTAAATGATTGATACTTGGCTTAATATGCTTCTTGATGTTAATTCTTCAAAAGTTGCCCGACCTTATTTTTTTATGTAAGACAAACTACATTTCCACATGGTTTTGAAATCCGGAAAGTTCATAGGAAGGGCAAGTACTATCACCAAACCTTCAACTATAATAGCAGGCAGAGATTTAAGCAAATACTTTACCACTGAATTATTTCATATGCCAAAACTCCCACTGTTATTATCGGGAGCAATATTTCCAACCTGCTTCCATGCTCAACACAAATGTTTTTTTCCAGAGATCCAAATTTAGTGAAACTGCTTTAAGTAACAACCATCAGTGTTAGAATAGGTAATACCACATTTTTAAAACATGTCTTCAGTTCAGTTCAGTCGCTCAGTCATGTCCAACTCTTTGCAACCCCATGGACTGCAGCACGCCAGGCCTCCCTGTCCATCACCAACTTCCAGAGTTCACCCAAACTCATGTCCATTGAGTCGGTCATGCCATCCAACCATCTCATCCTCTGTCATCCCCTTGTCCTCCTGCCCTCTTTCCCAGCATCAGGGTCTTTTCAAATGAGTCAGCTCTTCGCATCAGGTGGCCAAAGTATTGGAGTTTCAGCTTCAACATCAGTCCTTCCAATAAACACCCAGGACTGATCTCCTTTAGAATGGACTGGTTGGATCTCTTTGCAGTCCAAGGGACTTTCAAGAGTCTTCTCCAACACCACAGTTCAAAAGCATCAATTCTTTCGTGCTCAGTTTTCTTTAAATATGTCTTACCTCGATTTAAATATTAAGATTATCATGGCACTTGTCAAAAGATAAAAATTTTTGAATGGTATTTCTAGGTTGTGGTTTAGGGCAATGAGTAAGGAGCTCTGGTGCTTATAATCCCAGTGTGGTGGGTTGTCGGATGTATAGCCTGTGGAGGGTGCCAGGACAAAACCCCACAGACTAGGTGGCTTAAACAACAGCAATTAATTTTCTAACAGTTCTGAAGGCTGAAAGTCCAACCAACATCAGGTTGCCATCAGGGTTGGTGACTGGTGGGAGCTCTCCCCTTGGGTTGCAGCCAGCCACCTTCTTGCTATGTGTCATACGACCTCTTCCTTATGTAAATGCATGGAGAGAAAGTCAGCTCTCTGATGAGTCTTCTTATAAGGGCACTAATCCTATCAGGGAGGGGCTCCAGTCTTATGACCTCATTTAACTTCAGTTACTTCCTTACTTGGAATACAGTCACACTTGGGGGTTAGCACACACAAATTCTGGGGGGACACATACCTTCAGCTGTAACATTGTATAGGTCACCTAGAGAAGTTTACTAAACTCTACAAACCTGTTTCTCTATTTGTAAAGAGAGGATCACCGAGGTTGCTGTGGGGCTTCAGTGACACATGCCTTGGAAAGCACACTATACTGTGTTTGGCACGTGGGAAGCAAGTGATAAATGTTAGCAATTTAATATTAAGATGATGATGCAATTTATTTTACTGTTAGAAATAGCTGTCTAAATTTGGAGTAAAAGAGAAAAAAATTCAAAGCACTGTTCTTAAAGCAGCTTCATGGTTAAGTGGGCAATTTTAGGGCCTTCTTTGGCTTAAAAGTTCAAGACCTCGGCTTCATGGCCTGGCAGCTATAACCTCATCCTCCTATCAGTGGCCTACCCCAGCTGGGCTTCCTTCTCTACAGTTACTTTTGTAAATTGTCAAATCTGCCTCCAGATTTGACAAATTGTCAAATCAGCCTCCAGATTTGACAAATTGTCAAATCAGCTTTCCAGATGTGAGCCACTACTGGACGCTCCTGAAATATCCTCCTTAGTGATTTCCTGCAGCTGCTACCCACTGTTCTGAGGGTTTAAATGCAGTGTGTGCAATGCCCGTGTGCGTGCGTGCATGTGTGCGTACGTGCGTGTGCATGCATGCGTGTGTGTGTGTGCGTGCACACACACACAGCTAAAAGATACCTTTCCTCTGTGCTCCTAAAAGGCTTCCCTGACAGCTCAGTTGGTAAAAAAAAAAAAAAAATCTGTCTGCAATGCAGGAGACCACCCCACCCCCGCCATTTCAATCCCTTTCATATTGTTATTAACTGCTTCCCTCACTGGAGTGCTCTCTGGAAGGGCTGGCTTCACTGGTTCAGCTCAAACACTTAGCAGCCTGCTAAGGAATTCGAGCTTCGAGGGGCACTTCCTCTGTTCTGTATCACGTGGCATCACCTGAGGGTCTCAGTGGTACTCACCTGTCGGCAGAGCTTGTCTGAAGGATCCAGCACATCTTCACACACATGGCTGGTGCTTTGCTGGGAATGACTGAAAGTCTGAGCTTGAGTGGGACTCTCAACAGTGACACAGACACACGGCCTCTCCAACATGGACAGAACTGTCCAAAGTTTCATTTCTAAAAAAATGGTCACGAGTTCCCCTCTGATCGTGGGACCTGGTGAACTTTCCCCAACATGCAAGCAGCAAATATACAAACCCAAATTGTCCTGACAACAACTGGCATATGTGGTCTATACTGGTGGCCTTTCAAGTACTGAGATTCTTTTACAGACATGAATGTTGCCTATAGGTTCCATTCAAGTTGGACAATAAAGCATCAGTTACAGTCTCTCCTCTCAACACAGGTCTCCAGGAATGAGAAAAATGTGGTTTTGATCCATAATAAAGTTGGAAGATCAGAAGGGGTTTCCTTTTAGATAAGAAATCTTGAAAAACCCTGAAACATGGAAGTCAGTCTAATCAGATTTTGAAAGGAATCCTATGCTTAGGCACACATGGGAGAAGACTCTGCTTAGAAGAGGAGATTGGGCAGTGGTTCCAATGATGATCAAAATGTGAAGGTACCGGAGGGCAGGAAAATAGCAGCTTGGAGCTCCTAACGGGGCATGAGCAGGGACACCAGAGTAGGAGCTGTCAGGCCAGCACGCCCTGTCCTGTCCTCACTGCCCCTGGGGCCAGGAGGCAGCAGCAGAGCCATCTGCTTCCATGTGGGACCAAGAGAGATGAGTCTTTAGACTGTGTCCCAGGGGACTGGATATACCAGGACGCGTGAGGAGTTCCTGCCCCCAAGAGAGTGCCCTCTGGTGGCACTGTGTTGACTCTCACTCCTCATCCTGGAGAAGGGTGCAACAGGCAAAAGACCAGTCAACAAGGGTCCTCAAATATGACTTCTCAGCTAAGTATCAAAAGCAAGAAAGACGTCACGCTCTTACTGTAACAATTATGCTGAGGAAACAAAGCTCACAGACTGAGCGGAACTGGATAATTGCCCTTCTCAAGGAGATGCAAGATTCAGTTCAGTTCAGCCACTCACTTGTGTCCGACTCTTTGCGACCCCATGAATCACAGCACACCAGGCCTTCCTGTCCATCACCAACTCCCAGAGTTCACTCAAACTCACATCCATCTCTGTGTATAGGAAAATACCAGTCCAGGAAGCAGTGACTTTCTTTCAAGTACTATTTGAATATAATAAGATAGTGAGAAATCTCAGAGACTGCACGTAAATGATTTTTGTCTCTTTTGTAGGTTTGCTTATTAATAGACCTAATCCACAACTTAGAAACCATGGGTTGAATCCTCAAATATGTAGAAACTTAACTGTTATTTGAGTTTAAAGAATACAAACCAAAAATGCTTCTTAATAATGGCCAGTGTTAAAATATGGCTTACATGTGCCCAGGCAGTATTCTGATGGAGCTGTCTCTTATACACATCTAGAACACCCAGGACCGATCTCCTTCAGAATGGACCGGTTGGATCTCCTTGCAGTCCAAGGGACTCTCAAGAGTCTTCTCTAACACCACAGTTCAAAAGCATCAATTCTTTGGCGCTCAGCTTTCTTCACAGTCCAACTCTCACATCCATACATGACCACTGGAAAAACCATAGCCTTGACTAGACGGACCTTTGTTGGCAAAGTAATGTCTCTGCTTTTGAATATGCTATCTAGGTTAGTCAAAACTTTTCTTCCAAGGAGTAAGTGCCTTTTAATTTGGTTGCAATCACCATCTGCAGTGATTTTGGAGCCCCAAAAAATAAAGTCTGACACTGTTTCCCCATCTATTTCCCATAAAGTGATGGGACCAGATGCCATGATCTTAGTTTTCTGAATGTTGAGCTTTAAGCCAACTTTTTCACTCTCCTCTTTCACTTCCATCAAGGGGCTTTTTAGTTCCTCTTCACTTTCTGTCATAAGGGTGGTGTCATCTGCATATCTGAGGTTATTGATATTTCTCCCAGCAATCCTGATTCCAGCTTGTGCCTCTTCCAGCCCAGCGTTTCTCATGATATACTCTACATAGAAGTTAAATAACCAGGGTGACAATATACAGCCTTGACGTACTCCTTTTTCTATTTGAAACCAGTCTGTTATTCCATGTCCTGAGAAGCAGTTTAACAGTTTCTCTAGAAGTTAAAACTATACCTACCCTGTGACCCAGCCCTTCCACTCTGAGGTATTTATCCAAGAGAAAATAAAGCTTATGTCACACAAAGACTTGATGACAAATGTAATCACTGTATGTACACACACACACACACAGTGCTTCTCAAATTTATGTGACCATGACTCCTTTTGCCTCCTCACCTATTACCCAGCTTGCAGAACCATAGCACATGCAATGAGACCGACCTAGGACCCATCCTAGCTCAGCTCTCATACTAGCTGTGTGCCCTTCAGTAAAGTGATTTGCACTTTTAAAACCTCAAGTTTCTCATCTGCAAAATGGAGCTAGGGTCAGGACTAAAGTAGCAAGTGTCAAACATCCACCACATTATACAGTTGTAAAAAACTTTCTCTACCCAGAGATTGAACCCACGTCTCCTGCACTGCAGGAAGATTCTTTACCATCTGAGCCACCAGGAAAACACCTCACTCCCCCAAAAAAACTTTAATCCATTAATCACCCCAGAAATCAAACCAATAATATTGATAGTTTCCCCAAATGCACTGACTTTATTTGGAATTAGAGAAACTAACATCCAGTCATCTGGAGTCCAAAGGTCCAAGAGGAGAGACATCGAAGTGCTGAGCACCGACCGCCCTGCGGCCCATCTGCTCTGCATTAGCTGGTTTTCCTATGTTTATTATTCCTGGTGTTAAATCTTCTCCAATTCTTGTGTGAAAAGTTCGGACGCACAATAACCTCTTTATCACATTTTCAAAATCTGGGCCTGTCCTGGAAAGTTTACACCTTTTCTTGTTGCCATTGTTTTCATGTGGATTTGGGTTACTGAAAAAAGGCACTTGGAACACTTTACTGGAAACCCTTCTGTGTAAGCTGGATGCAGACAAATCTCGTCGAAGAATGAAAATGAGATGTCAGAGGAGTTACAACCACATCACGTGGTTTCTGCGTTGTTCCTCAGCTGTGGTCTTGCGAGGAAGACCCGGGGCTAAAGCTCGTGGTCAGAAGTCTACGGCTGACAAGCCCCCTCCCTCAGCCTCTCTCCTTTGGGGGTAGAAACTGAATAATACCAAAAAGAGATACAGAGACATGCCAATGTTAGGATATGGAATACAAAAACACACATAACTATGTAAAAATATGTATAACACAATAACAGCACTGGGGACCATTCACTGAGTATTATTTGTGTGCCACGCTTCATTCGCTAAGTGCTATTTAAACCTCACAATAAGCCTATGAGTTAGGTACAGAATTTATGAGGACTCTGAGGCACAAGTGACAGAAAATTCACCTCAAGCTGATTCATAATATAAAGGGATATTTACTGGGTATGTCAGTTAAAAATCCTGATTTAGTTCTGGCATCAAGTGAGACTTGATTCAGCAACTGCAAAGGATATCCCCAAGGCCTCAGATTTCTCCCTCTCCTCCCTGCCTTTTCTTATTGGCTTTCTCTTTGGAATTCATGCAGTCAACCCAGATATTCCAGGATTTCCCAAGATGGCAAAATGAGAGATCAAAAATCCTGTGACAGAAATGAAGAATCCTCTGATGAGAGCAGTTAGTAGACGACATGACTGAGGAGAGATCCTCTGAGCTGGACGATATGTCAATAGAAACTTCTCAAGTTGAAAATTCAAAAGGGGGAAAACAAAAACTGGAGGGAAAAAGGGAACAGAACAAACAGAACGGTGAGATAACTATAAAATGTGTCACATACATAGAATGGAAGTATCGAAAGGAGAGAGAAAGGAGCAGAAGAAAAATGTAATAATGAAACTGCCCCCAAATTAATGTCAGACAGCAAACCGCAGATCCAGGAAGATCAGAGAGCACCAAGAAGGAAAAATGCCCAGAAGGAGGGAGGGAAGAAGGAAGGAGAAAGAGAAAGCCACCCCTGGGAGCAGGCTGAGGTGCAGAGACAGCCAGGGCTTACCTACACACCGACTTGAGATCAGTTCAAGAAAGTGTACACCTTAAAGAAAAAAAAGAAAGAAAAAAGAGAAACCCTACACATCTGTGCCTGCTCAGTCGCTTCAGTCGTGTCTGACTCTTGGCAGCCCTATGGACCACAGTCCACCAGGCTCCTCTGTCCGTGGGATTCTCCAGGCAGGAATACTGGAGTGGGTTGCCAGGCCCTCCTCCGGGGGATCCTCCTCCAGGGGATCTTCCCCACCCAGGGATCTAACCTGTGTCTCTTTGTGTCTCCTGCATTGTTAGACAGGTTCTTTACCACTAGCACCACCTGGGAAGCCCTCCCTACACCCAGACGCATCATATTCAAACTGCAGAAAACTCAAAGATAAAGAAATAGATGAGTCCATTATCAGAGTTGGAGACTTCAGCACCCCTCCATCAGAAACAGACAGACTCAGCAGACAACCAGTAAGGATGTGGCTGAACTCCACAGCACCAAGAGCCAATTCCGAAAGGGAGACCCGTACAACAGGAGACCCAGAGCAGGCAAAATGTTCCATGAGCGGGCCCCGGGTCCGCCCCTTGGGAGAGGCTGCCTCAACACTGGTTCCTGGCCTGTGGCCCCACACTCTGGCGGAGGTTCCTTCGGTGTTGGCCTTGGCCACTGGAGGCTCTGCCCCCCTGGGGCTGCACCAGGTCACAAACCCTGTGCCACCTCCGAGACTCTCTTGATGACGTCCTACACCCACAGTTCTAGGAATCCACCCTGAAAACATCCTTCCAAATCACAAAACACAAAGCATGTACATAAAGTCATTCACTGCAGCCCTATTTGCAATAGCAACTCAACTGGAATGAACTCAAATGTTTGTCAGTAGGGGTCTGGTTGAATAAATTACATCCATGCAATGAAATTCTGATGTAGCTGTAAAAAGAATGAGGAAGTTTTCTGTGCACTGGAGTGATCTCCACGATATATTGTTCAGTGGGAAAAAAAATACTGAAGATACAGAACAATGCATATAGTATGCCAACTTTGGTGTAAGGAAAAAGCAGAAAATACATATATGTGCCTATTTTTGCCAGAAGAAACAATGAAAAATGGGGCCAAGTGTCAGATGGGAAATAAGATTTCTCTAAGGATACCTCTTAATACTGTTTTGACTTTGAACTGCATAAACATTTAACATATTAAAAAATAAAGTTACATCAGAAAGGAAAAAATGCAAACCCCCAAACTGAAGGGAGAGATCTAAGGATCCAGTGACCGTTAGGAGCTGGTGAGGAGACACGGTAAGCCTTTAACTGATATGGGGGTGACGTAGCAGGAGCAGGTCTAGGGGATCAGGATTCAGCCTGGGACAGGCTAAGGTCAAACTGCAATTACACAACCAAGCAGAGACGTTGCGCGCGCAGTTGCGAGAGTCTGGAGACCAGGGAGGAGATATAAAGTGAGCGCCATTGGCACACAGCGGGTGTTTAAAGCCAGGAGACAGGATGAGATCACTGAGGGGACGCAGATAAGAGAGGAAAGGCCTGGAGCTTGAACCCCAGGGCCCTAGGTTGTCAGCAGTCAGAGAAGATGAGGATGTCCCAGCCAGCGAATCGGGAGGCGGAGTGGATTCCAAGTGAGGGGAGGGTTTCCTGGAAGAGAAAGGGGCCACGTGTTCAAATCAGATAAGACCCAGTGAGACCACCTGCCTGAGCAAGGGTCCTGGCCGAGCGCAGCTTCCAGGGAGGCGCTTATCGGAATGGAAGCAAACATGTCAGGGACGGAGAGTGTAGTTCTCTCTTAAAGTCTTTTCCCTAAAGAGGCAGGGAGCAATGGGGAGACAGATGGGGGGAAGATGTGGGATCCCAGAGCTGTGCCTTTTGAGGCAGGAGCGGGAGACCCTATCTGGGAGCAGCTGGTGAGGGTTCAGCAGTGAGGGGACAACGCGAGAGCCAGAGAGAGGGTGTAATAATATAACCTCTACAGGAGGGCAGTGCTCCACAGGGAGCACCCGCCTCTGGCTCTGCCCGTAAACGGCCACAGACCTGTGAGTGGCTTCTGTCTCCCAGGGACAATCAAAGTGAAACCGCCTCCATCTATCAGCGCCCGGATGAGATATGAACAGCAGAAGCCTCGCCAACCGCTCCAGCTCTCAGAGCTTCCTGGGAAGATCTAGGAGGCACTTCAGCCCCCGTGTGACTCTGAGAGCTTCCGCCAAGCCTCTGTGCAAGCAGTCACATCGTTCACACACAGCCGTCCAGGGTCAGAGGACAGGGGACCGCGCAGAAGCCATCGCCGCGAGCAGCCAGAGCACCACACCCAGGACCCAGACAAAACAAGAGATGGGAAGGCCCGGGATGAACAAGCATCTCTCCCTCTTTCTTCACAGCTGTGCCATCTGCACGCTGGCCTGACCCGGTGACTTGCCTGGACCAACAGAAGGTAGTGGAAGCAACAGCATGCAGGAAGGGACCTGGGCCTTATGGAGGTCTGTGGGCTCCCACTGCCCCCAGCCCCCTGCTGTGCTGCCCGTGAACAAGTACATGCTCCCTGCTGGACTCGGGGTGACCACGCAGCAGAGACCAGACAGCCTGGCCCCTGGACCAGCACGTCTCAGCAGACACAGGGCTGACTCCAGGTGCACGCGTGAGCCCAGCTGAGATGGGAAGAACATCTGCCAGGCACAGCCCAAAGGGCCAACCCACAGGTATCAACTGACACATTCAACTGATGTCCACTGGTGACCAGGAAGAATTCACTGTTGTTTACAGCACATCTTTGGTGAAGAATTATTCAATGAGACTTTAAACCTCTGGGCACAACAGAGTGTAGGCTGAGGCCAGGCATGGGAATGGAAGGCAAAGGCCTGAGGGAAGGACCGGCATGGGTAGGGTAGACCCCAAAGTGCACAGCATAGGATGGCACGGCTGGGCAGCCCTGGATCAGGCCAGCGACCCTACACCTCTGCCCACCAGCCTGACACATACGGGCCTCAAGGAGGTAGACTCCTGGAGCTCACATGACCAGTACAACCCCAGATCACCCCTCCTCAAGAGGCCATAGGTCCCTGTCCACCATAGTCTGGCCAGTATTCTCCTGCAATGTAGAAGCTCTGAGGAGGAACAAGGTAGACCTTCAAGCCAGGCATCCAAGGGGCACCCTGCTGCCAACACAAGCTGAAAAATGCTGCAGGAGAATCACAGAAGAGAACAAGGGTTTCACTTAAATCAAGAAGGCAAAAGGAGGGCTTCCTTGGTTGCCCAGTGGTTAAGAATACGCCTTGCAATACAAGGGACACTGGTTCAATCCCTGGTGGGGGAAGATCCTGCATGCCTTGGGGCAACCAAGTCCCAGCACCACAACTACTCGGACTGCTCTCTGGAGCTTTCAAGCCACAGCTACTGAGCCTTCACATCCTAAATCCTGAGTACTGCAACTCCTTGTTCGCTGCAACTAGAGAAAGCCCAAGAGCAGCAATGAAGACCCGGTAGAGACATACATAAGTATTGGGGAAAAAAAGAAAGCAAAATGAGACTTCAGATGGAGGATACTGAGGATTGTGTTAGCGACTTAGCATGAATTTGAAAAGGCCCAGGTTTGGAAGGTTTTAAATCATTGAGTCCAAGGTTCAAATCCTGCCTTCTAGATTATTGGCCTGCAGCTTTCTGACATCCACGGTGACCCAGTTTCCTCACTTCTGGCTGTTATGAAAGTTAAAGAAAATAAGGCATGCACACATGTACAGTGAGTCACCCAAGGCCAATTCATCTCCATCCTATTGTTCTGAAACCTGAACTCTCAACCACTGCTTCTGATAAGCAAACATGTTTCAACGACCATCATGTCTGCTGAGGGCGCTCTCTTCCCCCCGCCCTCCCCACCCCATCTCTAGTTATGCAATTCTAGCATATTCCATCACTCCCAAGGAAAGAACCCAACTGTATATCATCCATCACAAGACCACGAGGCAGGCATCTGACATTTTCTGATCCTTGCACATTTTCTTGTTTAAGCTATCTATCTTTGTCATGGTTCAATAAAGCTCAGTTTCAACTTTTACAATAACTAAGTCAGTCAGTTCAGTCGCTCAGTTGTGTACGACTATTTCTGACCCTATGGAGGCAGCATGCCAGGCTATCCTGTCCATCACCAACTCCCAGAGCTTGCTCAAACTCATGTCCATACAGTCGGCAATGCCATCCAACCATCTCATCCTGTGTCATCCCCTTCTCATCCTGCATTCAACCCTTCCCAGCATCAGGGTCTTTTCTAATAAGTCAGCTCTTTGCATCAGGTGGCCAAAGTATTAGAGCTTCAGCCTCAGCATCAGTCCTTTCAAAGAACATTCAGGAGTGATTTCTTTTAGGATTGACTGGTTTATATTCTTGGAGCCCAAGAGACTCTCAAGAGTTTTCTCCAACCCACAGTTCAAAAGCATCAATTCTTTGGCACTCAGCTTTCTTTATGGTCTGACTCCTGTATCCAAACATGACTACTGGAAAAACCACTAAAGGTGAACCCTAATGAGTCAAGTGGGACAGCAATGCCTACACCCTCTCAAAGGGCTTGAATGCTGTGAGGAGGAGAAGATACTCCATGAATGCTCCTTCCTCCTCCGTCTTCCCACTTAAACAGGAACAGTGAGCTCTGCGGCTGCCCTGGAGTGAATCTATTACTAGTGTGTGTAAAAGAGCAGAAGGCAAGTAGTCTTGTAAGAGTAGAAGGAGGGAGAGGAGGAGAGAACAAAACAGAGAGAAAGAATCCAAGGGTAAGACACCAGCCCTGCCCACTTCCACGGGGTGCAGAGGTGGCCCTTTCATTCAGGGACACAGCTGTTGAGCAAACAGATCTAAAACACAAAGGGAAACTCATTCAGGACATGAAGGTGATCCACCTTGTCCTTTGACAGTCACTGAGGGACTGCCAGTCACTGGGAACCCCAACAACAGGAAAAAAAATTCACAAACAGAACAACTATCTGCAGAGAAAATAAAGAGCTGTAGGATAAAGGAGGGGAAAAAATGTAATTCCAATTAGTATTTTCAAAGAGATTTAAGAGAAAGTTTTCATTAGAAGACTAGAAAGTGAAAGTGAAGTCACTCAGTCATGTCCGACTCTTTGCGACCCCGTGGACTGTAGCCTACCAGGCTCCTCCGTCCATGGGATTTTCCAGGCAAGAGTACTGGAGTGAGGTGCCATTGCCTTCTCCAGGAGATCTTCCTGACCCAGGGATTGAACCCAGGCCTCCCACACTGTAGGCAGACGTGTTACCATCAGCCACCAGGGAAGCCCCATTAGAAGACTACTTCAGTTTAAAAACATTAATATTGAAATTATTAACATCACAAATATAGAACCTTAAGTTCAGCTTTAATTTCATTAATTATGAATCTACCAAATTTCAAGCAGTTATTTTCAGGAGGATTTTGTAACTTCATTAAATACCCTTTGTTTGAAATTACTATCTTAATAAATGTATTACATTTGATTTCCTTTATAAGCATTTCATTGAGCTTCCCTTGTGGCTTAACTGAAAAGAAACTGCTTGCAATGTAGGAGGCTTGGGTTTGATCCCTGGATTGAGAAGATCCCCTGGAGAAGGGAAAGGCTACCCACTCCAGGATTCTGGTCTGGAGAATTCCATGGACTGCACAGTCCATCATGGGGTCATAGAGAGTTGGACACAACTGAGCGACTTTCACATACATAAGCATTTCATGATTCACATAACTCTAAAAGCTCCCAAGTACTTAAATAATTCATTATTTGACCACAGTTGATAAATGTAACTGATAAAAGTTAATATCTTGGCATTTTAAATATTCCAATATTATTTATAAAAGCTTAATAAAATTTCAGCTTAAAATCACAAATCTCAATCAATTCTTAATCATTGCTTTAAAATGAATCCAAGGTTAATTTATTAGCTAATTTAATATGCCAATTATCTTAAAAATACAAATAACCCCAAAAGATTAGGACCATGGATTTATTTCAACATTTACATTCGATTCTAAATTCAGAATCATCCTAGAGGATGATCGTGTTCTTCCCAACAACTTTGGGCAAAGCCTGAATGTTGGATTAAACTCTGGGAGGCTTGGTTTACTCCACCTAAATTTGGAGGTGCTCACTGGAGTGAAGATCCCCATTGACCCTGTGTGATCAGATGTTCAGAAGTTACAGGAGACTTGGTGGGCTGTGCTCTTTCTGGGCCGGAGTCCTGCTTCCCTGAGAGCCCAGGGTGTTGTCTTCTAACCCTCAGGCCCAGCCCTGCCCTCGCCCCCAAGATTAGGCCTCCCCCAGGGTTGCTCACTGGGGAAGACACCTGCATTCTCAAACCCACGGACAGGTGCCTCCTACCCTCCTCAGCTCAGTACCTTCCTCCTTCCCAGGCTAGGCCCCTAGACACGCCAGCAGCAGCCCAGTGCCTTCACTGGCCCTGGGAGGAGCCCTCTGCTCATGACTGGTCTTTACTGAGGAATAACTGACTGACTGTATGAAAGAACAATCAGGGCCAGAGGAAACACGTATTAGAATCAGAAGGCAAGTCCAGGACAGAAGGAGAATAGAGAGAATCAAGCCAGCAGGGGCAGCCCAGGGGTTCACACTGAAACAGAATCTCTCTGGCTAAAGCCTTGCAATCTGTATTTTAGAATTTCAGTGGGCCATTCTAGTTTTAAGAGTTATGAAATGTGGGACCTAAATTTGGCACCAAGCTTCCATGTGGCCAAAGGGAAAAGGGAAACATGTTACATGACACATAACATAGTTCTCATTGACCAGAAGAGAAAGTACATTGAAACTTTCCCTGGCACTTGTCTATAAATAAACTTCTTACCTATTGGTGACCCATAGTTGTAAAGAACATATAATCATTGATTCCCTTAAGTTCTTCCTTATTGAGGCCTTTGAGTATCGCCCAAGGTACAGACTGAAACAGATGAGCAAAAGCACTTATACAGGAACCAAGGAAACATGGGTTAAGGGTGCTCTTCCTGTTGGTCTGAATACATGCAAAGAGAAAATTTGTTAAAAGTTTGTTGATGGCAGAATTTTTTTCAAACAAAACCTCATGGAGAACCTCAATACACAAAACAAGTAAAAGTGGAGCAGCTCTGAGAGGAGAGGAGGCCCAGAACCTTATCCTTTCGTCCTGCCCCTGGCTCTGCAGGGGTCCCTGAAGCATGTCCTTCCGGGAAACACGCTTACACTTGTTCCAGCAGGCAGGTTGGATGCCCTGTATGAGCTCAGCAGATTGGTAGCGACTGTACTGAGCTATATAGAACTTCTCCATCTTTGGCTGCAAAGAATATAATCAATCTGATTTCGGTGTTGACCATCTGGTGATGTCCATGTGTAGAGTCTTCTCTTGTGTTGTTGGAAAATGGTGTTTGCTATGACCAGTGCATTTTCTTGGCAAAACTCTATTAGCCTTGCCCTGCTTCATTCCACATTGCAAGGCCAAATTAGCCTGTTACTCCAGGTGTTTCTTGACTTCCTACTTTTGTGGTGTTGGAGAAGACTCTTGAGAGTCCCTTGGACTGCAAGGAGATCCAACCAGTCCATTTTGAAGATCAGCCCTGGGATTTCTTTGGAAGGAATGATGCTAAAGCTGAAACCCCAGCACTTTGGCCACCTCATGTGAAGAGTTGACTCATTGGAAAGGACTCTGATGCTGGGAGGGATTGGGGGCAGGAGGAGAAGGGGACAACAGAGGATGAGATGGCTAGATGGCATCACTGACTCGATGGACGCAACTCTGAGTGAACTCTGGGAGTTGGTGATGGACAGGGAGGCCTGGCGTGCTATGATTAATGGGGTTGCAAAGAGTCGGACACGACTGAGTGACTGAACTGTACTGAGAAGTGTTTTGATAAATGGCTTGCATTCAGCTCCCCAAATCGTCACCCTCTCACTGCATTCACACCCTTACAAATCCTTTCTGAATCCTCCTCTTGAGAGATGGTGTGAATTTCCCCACCCCTGAATTCTGAGTTTGGCCCAGGTTGTGATCTAAGCAGAAGCTTCCAAAAGGGTTTGCAGGTTGCCATTTCTGCTCCTCTATCTAAACCTTTGTTACTATCAGTAGAAACTGTTAAGAGGCTAGACAAGAATTTCAGACTAGGCTTTACTGGGACTCCTGCTGTGGCACAAGGGAGCAGAAGTAACTAACATGTTCCCTTGCCCCCAATGGCTGACCGGTCTCTTAGATGGGGTGGGGTGGGGGATGGTGGTTCAGATTGCTGGGTCAGGCTGAAGGGGTGGCTTAGGTGGTCTCCCCACCCCCTTGGTGGTGCTGTGTGCAGGGACCATGTGTGGGGCCCTGCTCTGCTCCCAGTACCTCACAAGTGGCAGCTGGGTTTTGGTTTTTTTTTTTGCTTCCCTGGTGGCTCAGAGGTTAAAGCATCTGCCTCCAATGTGGGAGACCCGGGTTCGATCCCTGGGTTGGGAAGACCCCCCGGAGAAGGAAATGGCAGTCCACTCCAGTATTCTTGCCTGGAGAATCCCATGGACAGAGAAGCCTAGTAGGTTACAGTCCATGCGGTCGCAAAAAGTCGGACACGACTGAGCGACTTCACCTTCCCTTTTGTGTCTTATTGTTCATAATTTGTCCCATGAAGGAAATGGCAGTCCACTCCAGTATTCTTGCCTGGAGAATCCCATGGACAGAGAAGCCTAGTAGGTTACAGTCCATGCGGTCGCAAAAAGTCGGACACGACTGAGCGACTTCACCTTCCCTTTTGTGTCTTATTGTTCATAATTTGTCCCAACTGCAAATAAACACAGTTTCCTTAGTCCCTTATAGTTTCCTGTATTCTGTTGCTCAGGGAGAGTTTGTCCAGGTGCAAATACTGCAGCAAAGGGCCCACGATCCCACCCTGTCTCAGATCCCTTGCCTAGTGAGTAAATGACCAAGCCAGACCTGGAAGCCTGGCAGGCTGGCCCCAGAGTCTGTATTCTTAGCCAGCATGCTATGTTGCGTCTCCAAGAGATTAGGGAAATTTAAGCTCTTTGGAGCTTTCCCAGGTTCTTTCCCTGGGCCTAACCTAACCTTCAAATCTAAGGTGGCTCAGTTCAGTTCAGTCGCTCAGTCGTGTCCGACTCTTTGCGACCCCATGAATCGCAGCACGCCAGGCCTCCCTGTCCATCACCATCTCTCGGAGTTCACTCAGACTCACATCCATCGAGTCCGTGATGCCATCCAGCCATCTCATCCTCAGTCGTCCCCTTCTCCTCCTGCCCCCAATCCCTCCCAGCATCAGGGTCTTTTCCAATAAGTCAACTCTTCACATGAGGT
>SJYT01036658.1:93519-106762 GCA_006410635.1 Cephalophus harveyi | reverse complement strand
TGGCTCAGATCATGAACTCCTTATTGCCAAATTCAGACTCAAATTGAAGAAAGTAGGGAAAACCACTAGACCATTCAGGTATGACCTAAATCAAATCCCTTATGATTATACAGTGGAAGTGAGGAATAGATTTAAGGGCCTAGATCTGATAGATAGAGTGCCTGAAGAACTATGGAATGAGGTTCGTGACATTGTACGGGAGACAGGGATCAAGACCATCCCCATGGAAAAGAAATGCAAAAAAGCAAAATGGCTGTCTGGGGAGGCCTTACAAATAGCTGTGAAAAGAAGAGAGGCGAAAAGCAAAGGAGAAAAGGAAAGATATAAGCATCTGAATGCAGAGTTCCAAAGAATAGCAAGAATAGATAAGAAAGCCTTCTTTAGCAATCAATGCAAAGAAATAGAGGAAAAGAACAGAATGGGAAAGACTAGAGATCTCTTCAAGAAAATCAGAGATACCAAGGGAACATTTCATGCAAAGATGGGCTCGATAAAGGACAGAAATGGTAAGGTGGCTCAATCTCCGCCTCCCCCCACCCCAAAATCTAGGAAAGTAGGAATGAAAACAGGGAAGAGACTCTTTCTAGCTATACTCATTTCTCCTGGTATGTCCTGATCCACTGTAATGTGTGTGACAAGTAATTGTTTCCTTAAAATATTAATATTTGTGATGAACTCACTTATAAAACAAGTGAAAACAAACCCCTGGTTCTGCTCATAACTATCTTCTTATTGCTCCCTTGTGTTCCCATGTCTCCTTAAGAGAGAAAGAGGTCTTTAAAATTTTTCCCAGTCTTAAAATGTTTTTTTGTTTTTAATTACAGAAAAAGTACTGGTACATTTTATCTTCTTTCTTAGTTCACTTGTTCACCCATTCATTCATTTATATTCAATACACATTTATCGTGTGCTTATTACATATTCCAGGTCGTAAGGATACAACTGTAGACAAGACAGATAATGAGCCTGGCCTCTTGGAGTTCTCATTCTAGTACAAAGAAAACAATAATTGTTACTGAGGGCAGGCAATACTTGATGCCCTGAAAAAAACTAAAGGATGAGGAAATGAACATTCCATGGAAGTAACCAGGGAAGCCCAGTTATAACCACTATTATGAATTAGCTGCTAATGCTTCTAGTCTATATCTATTAAAAGTGAATGTTATCTGTCACAGAGCACCAGGTTGAGCTCCCTGCATCTTACAGCAAATTCCCACTGGCTCTCTGTTTTACACATGGGAATGTATGTTTCCATGCTGCTCTCTCCATTCATCCCACCCTCTCCTTCCCCTGCTGTTTCCGCAAGTCTCTTCTCTCTGTCTGGGTCTCTATTTCTGCCCTGCAAATAGGTTCATCAGTACCATTTTTCTAGATTCCATATATATGCATTAATATATGACATTAGTTTTTGTCTTTCTGACTTACTTTACTCTCTATAATAGGCTCTAGGTTCATCCCTCATCAGAACTGACTCGAATGCATTCCTTTTATGGCTGAGTAATATTCCATTGTATATATGTACCACCATTTCTTTAACCATTGATCTCTGACATCCTAGAAGGGGTGGGAATTTCAAGAGGGAGGGGACATATGTATACCTATGGCTGATTCATGCTGATGTGTGGCAGAAATCAACACAATATTATAAAGCAATTATCCTTCAATAAAAAATAAATTAATTTTTAAAAAATATTTGTAGAAGTGCATATATCTGGAACAATATATAGAATTCCTCAAATCACTAAATAATACACACTGAATATATACTAACTACAATCACATTGTATAAGAGACCGGCTTCAGGGAGGATGGAGCAGACATATTTCTCCCTAAGCCTCCTACTAAGTACAGCTGAAAACCCTGGGCATTGTTAATATATAAAACAAACCTAGGAAGACTTGGAAAGTGGAGTGGAAGAGGCAGACTGGTCAGGGCACTTGGGTCCTGAGGCATGACACGCCGTGAGTTTCCTCTGCCTCATATACGGCATTCCTGGAACTGAAGAAACTGGCTATCTGGAAAACACTGGATGCTCAAGCGAAGGACCAGCAAGGGGCAGCCTGGCAAGACAGGAAGCTTTTAGACAACTACCGCTCTACTCCAGCCATACACAAAAAAATACTTCCAGCAACAAACAATGTGACCTGCCCCCAGCGCCTGCTAGCAAAGGCACAGTGGGGAGCTTAGGACTCTAACTTCCTCCAGGCTGTAAGGAGGCACCCAAAACTCATGCAGGGTGATGTCAGAGGAGGCTAAGCAGCAAGCAGGGGTAGAAGAGGAGGCCCAATGGAGAGTGGACTTTCACTGCTACTCAAAGGTGAAAAAAAGGTAAAGAGGTTGCCCTCCTGTGCTGTCAGTAGCGGTCTAGTGGGCAACTATTAACTCGACACCCCCACCCAGCAGTGACGAGGAGAACCTCCCCACCTTTGGCATCAATGAAGGCCTAGTAGAAAATCTGGACTTCTATCCCATCCTTTACCTGACAAAGATTTTAAGGCAGTCATCAGACATGTGCTTCAATGGGCAATTACAAACACACTTGAAGCAAAGAAACAGAATGTCTCTGCAAAGAAATGGAAGATATGAAGACCTGAGTGGGAATTTTAGAACTAAAAAATACAATCATTCAAATTAAAAACTCAATGGATGGGGGACTTCCCTGGTGGTCCAAGGGTTAGGACTTTGCCATTCAATGCAGGGGTGTGGGTTCAACCCGATTATGGAGCTATGATCCTACGTGCCTCACAGACAAAAAACCAAAACATAAAACAGAAGCAATATTGCAACAAGTTCGGTAAAGACTTTTAAAATGGCCCACATCAAAAAAATAAACAATCATAGTAATAAAAACTCAGTGAATGGGTTCAACAGCAGAAAGGAGAGTACAGAGGAAAGAGTCAATGAACTTATAAACAGAACAAGATAAATTACTCAATCTGAACAACAGAAATCAGGCTAAAAAAAAAAAAAAAAAAGAACAGGGCTTCTGGGACTTGTGGACTATAACAAAGCATCTAACCTGTCACTGGGGTCGCAGAAAGAGAGCAGGAAAAGAAGAGGGTAGGGCTAAAAAAAAATACTCAAATAATGGCTGAAAAGTTCCCACATTTGGTAAAAGACATAAACCTGTAGATTCAAGAAGCTGGGCAAAGATAAACCTAAAGAAATCCACACCAAGATATCAAACTCCTAAAAACTGAAGGCATCACACTATCCTGCGGTAATTTTTTCTTTTTTTGCACAGTGTGTCAGTTTTCACTATGTTATGCTATAGTAGGGCTTCCCTGGTGGCTCAGATCGTAAAGAACCCACCTGCAATGCAAGAGACCTGGGTTTGATCCCTGGGTTGAGAAGATCCCTTGGAGGAGGGCAGGCAACGCCCTCCAGTATTCTTGCCTGGAGAATCTTCATGGACAGAGGACCCTGGCAGGTTACAGTCAATGGAGTTGCAAAGAGATGGACACGACTGAAGTAACTTAGCACGCACACACATGCTATAGTAACAAATGACCCCCAAATCTTAGTGGCTTATAATAACAACTACTTATTTCTTACTCTTGTTACACATCTGGTCAATGTATCACTTATCCCAGGGCCCAAGCTAAGGGAGAACTCTGTCTCATGTCTTTATCTGTCTCATGATAAGAGATAAAAAGGCAACGGCTGAACTATGCAAGGGCTCTTAAAACTGCCGCTCAGATGTGGCAAAGTCATGTCCACTCAAAACTCATTGACCAAAGTCATACAGCCAATCTCAGTGTTTAGGTAAAAAAATGTACTCCACCCACTCTAACAGTAGGTACTGTGAATCCAGATAACAAAGTATGTGGATGCATGATCCAAATACAGGGAGGGAGAGAAGAATTGGAAGCAACAATCTATTCCACCACAATCTGCTCATTGGGTCATAAATATTCATTTCTTTCCTGACTGCCCATAAAATACATTCATCATCTTCCCAAAATTTCCCCAAAGTCTCACCCAATTGTAGCATCAAACATTATATCCAGGATCTCGTGAGCCACCCCAGATCTTTTCTTGGAAACCTGTGAATGAGAAATATGAATTATCTGTCCTACCCACTCCCAACATACAGTGGTGGGAAGATAAAAAGGGGCAGGCAAACACACTACACACTCCCCATTTAAAACAGCAGGGCATGGGACTTCCCTGGTGGTCTAGTGGCTAAGACTCCAAGCTCCCAATGCAGGGGACCCAGGTTCGATCCCTGGTGAGGGACCTCGATCCCACATGCTAGCACAGTCAAATAAATATTTTCCAAAAAATAAAATAAAAGGGGAGGGGGGCCCAATCCAGGTGTGTGGTAAGTGAGAAGCAGCCTTCCTGCAGCAGGGGAATAAGCAATGGGAAAATTATAAGAGATGTACCCATACCCACATTTTAACCCATACCCACAATTTTGCTCTTCAGAGTAAAATTTTTAATGGCCGTATCGTTTATTGGTTGTCGTATATTCACATATGTTTGGTATTTGGACACTTCTGAAGAACAACAAAACCTGAAGAAAGAGATCTTAAATAAAGGCACAAGGGAACTGTTATTATTACAGAAACAGTGGTTGGAGTGTGGAAGGAAAGCCTCTGCCTCGCCCACACCCCCACCTACACCCCCACTGGAGCACCACCGCAGTCCTTGCTATTTCAATGCATCTTTGACACTTCAGATCTGAGTGAAGCTCAGTTTTGAAATGTAGTACTCATAAGAGTATACTGATTCCGAATGCTCACCCACACATCACATCTTTGGAATGTTTGGGGAAAGAGTGCCAGACAAACCTGGCACATGGTCTTCTGAAGTGTGTCCGTGTTTGGCAATCAAAGGTTGTTGAGAGAAAGACGGGTTGGTCCTTGATTGTTCTTTCTAGTGCGCTTACAATATGGACAGGCAGATCATCATGGAGTACTGAAATCAGAATGACTATCCTAGACGTTCAACAGTAGAGAACATGGTGTTAAATGATAGTATCCTGAGGATAAAATATCATGCAATTAAAAGCAGCTTCACAGAAATTTTAATAGGCCTTACTATAATTATAATTGTAAGCATGTATACACACACACACATAGAGCCTATTCTCCCATACAAGCTTTGACACATTAGAAAAATACTCCATGATTAAATGCATTAAAAATCTTTCCAAATACTTAGCAATTCAGCTCTCTTGACAAACAGTTCCTCATTATAATTCACCCAGACATAACATAAATTCTAAACTACTTTGAAGAGATTTCAATTTAGGAAAAAACACAATAAGCACATTTCATACAGTAAATAAACTTTATTTTTCTGTTCTGAGATGACATTGCCAACAGTCACAGATTTGCATACGATACAGTTATGTATTGGCTATTTACAATTTACAGTAGTATTTTTTTCCTCTGAAAAATATAAGTACAAAAGCTAAGTAAACAATGAGGTACTGCCATTTGGATTTATTATATGTCAGAGCTTAAAGAACTAGTCTTTAGCAAATATTCAACAAATCAACCTGGATAAAATAGTCAATTAAATGCTCTAATTTATCAGAAAAAAATCCACTAAATTTCACCTCAAAATGTATTGCACAAGTCTTAAAAAAAAAAAAATCACCCTAAAAATAAATAGGAAAGTCAAGCAGTTCTTTAAAAAGAGGGACAAAAAGAATGGAAGAAAGGAACATGAAGTGAGCCCATAAATCAGATTAAGTTATTCAAAATATCTTTTAAACAACACAAAACTCTTCCCAACAACAACAACAAAAAAAAAATTGATAACCCCCAAAACTATCATTGTTTCTCCACTGATATAATAATCTATTTTAAAGGCAGTCTGCAATCTTCCCGAGGGCCAATGTCAGATTTTTCTTGGTCTTCTGGCTACATGAGGGGCCCTGAATACAGCTTCATACTGACAACAGCAAACGTGCACAGTTTTCCAGGTCTGTCCAGCATCACTCTCCCAACTTCTTTAAGATGAAGGCCGCAGCCATGACTGGAAAAGAAAAAGGATGAGGAGAAAAAAGAAACGAAAAAAAAAAAAAAACTTTTAAAGCTAACTTTTTGGGAGATTTATTTTTTCAAGTTAAATTATATTAAAATTACATTCTATAGTCTGAGGACTGAAGTACAAATATTCTAAATATTAAATCCTGAAGGAATCTTCTAAACATTACAGTACTTAGAATGATCGTTTAGTCAGCAGTCCTGAAAGCAGTATTTGTATATGAAATCAGAAACTGCACCGTTGCAGCACGTACTGAAGGCTGCCAGGCCATGATTAGAGAAGGCCAGGAGTCAGCGCTAGCATGGGGGCAGCTTTCAAGGATGCAGGCTAGACTGAAGAGGAGAAAGGGCTTTTCCTTCTTCTCTATTGATGTTTCTATATATTACAGTTCTCCCAGGATGCTAGGCATAGCAGCAAGGGACAACTGCCTTTTGGTTTAAAAAAATTATGTATGCCTCATCTGAAATTAACAAACTTAATTTTAAAACCTTAATATGCTTATAAGACATGATGTTAAACCTTCTTAATAAGATTTCTCTAGATAAGATTCTAAAAGCCAGTGGTCAAATCATGTATGAAGTTAAAAATGCATAAAAATAAACCACCAAAGAAGATTAAGTGACAGAGAGAATCTTTCAGTTCTAGAGAAAGTAATAAAGTCTTCTCAACTTATTATAATCCACCACTCAGGATGTATTTCCAAGAGTTTACTATTTTTATTTACTATTATTAATATAAAACTCATTCAATACACGTTAGTCCTAGAAATCTAAAGAAGATAAGAAAAAGATCTCCTGTGTTATTTAAAACCCTTTTCCAGTTATTATTTTCAAACGTTAGCTTGCACTGTTGCAGGAAGAGAAGTTCATGTGTGATTCAATAACGTTGCACAATGTCAATGTCATGAGAGACCAAAAAAAGGCTGGGAGGACTTTTCTGGTTCAAAAGAGACCTGAAGAACATGACGACAAAATGCAATCTCCCAATGGATCCTGGAATTTTAAAAATTATGAGACATTATTTGGAAAACTGGGAAATGTGAGTATTTACTATATATTAGATAACAGCATTGTGCTTATATTAAATTTCCAAACAGTGGCAACTGTATTGTGAGTATATAGGAAAAGGGTCCTTATTCTTGAAGATACTTAGTAAGATATTTGATTTATGTTTGGGAAGTAACTGTCAAATGCTTATAAGCACAATGTTTGCAAGCAACTGTCAAATGTCATAGAGGAGAAAATATATATATGGAGAGAAAGCAAGAGTGAGAAAATCTGGCAAAATGTTAATAAATGGTAAATATAGGTGAAGGGTGTATGAGTATTTACTTAAGTTTTACAAATCTTGCTTGAAATTTTTCTAACTGAAAGTTGAGAAGACAATCAAGTTATCAATCAACAGAAATGCTATATGGTAGCATTTTAAGTGATAAATGATGCTATTTAAATGCAGTAAGGAGCATGATACAGTATTTATAATATTATAAACAAAGGTAAAGGTGAGGACTGAGTTAGATATGGGATTTACATGACTAATGATAGCTTTAAACAATCACTAAAACAAGTTAACTGATACACATTAAAAATAAAAATGAGATTCAAATGTAGGCAGAAAGGATATTTGAACTTAAAAGGTTAAAAAAATGCTGTATATTAACATTTTAAAACTTGATACTGTTAGTTGCATGTTAGTTGAATTAATAATCACAGAGAGTCTTTAATTATAAGTAAGCTCTATTGACTGTGATTCAGCCTGTCACTTGTGAAAATTCATGCAAAGTTTGAGATAAAGACATACCGTAAATTTTTAGGGGGTACTAAATCATGCTAATAGCATGGATAATATGTAGAGGTGATGGGAGGGGTGTTTAAATGTGAGGACAATCAAGTGTGTCCAAACATGTTAGATGCCTCCACCTCACTGCACTAACACATTGATTAGAAATGGCCACATTCAATTGAAGCAGCTGCCTACGGGTCTCCTCGGAACAAACACGTTATTTTGCTATACTGTACGCTCCCTTGGAGCAGGGAACAGCACCCCACTCCAGTATTTTGCCTGGAGAATTTCATGGACAGAGGAGCCTGGTGGGCTACAGTCCATGGGGTCGCAAACAGTTGGGTACAACTGAGTGACTCACACACATGATCCCTAGAAGGAATAAAACTGCCATTTATTTTTAAATTAACTTTACTAGTGCTCGTTATTTCAGACTAGCCTGAGTCTAAGCAAGCTGTGTAATATTTTACATTCTAGATTCGTGAAACATATCACTCTTATCTAGAAAATGATTTTTCATTTCTCTCTCATAATCTTTATTAACTTTGAAGACCATTCTCAAGAAACAAAACACAAAAAGGAATATAAAATACATAAACATTTTGGGGAGGATTTTTGGGCAAAATTTCAAACAGCAATTTTGAAACTTTCCATTGCTATTTAAAGAACTAAAATTTCCTAGAATTATATAACATGGGTGGTGGTGATTATTAATCTATATATTAAAGCAAAATTAACAGAAAATCCCTGTATTCACCCATAGCATAATCATATTTTCATTAAACAAAAGAACAAAAGAATTCCAGCAAAATGGTTAGTATCATGCAATACATTTGATTTTTTGCACAAAAGACACAAGACATATTATTCTTCACTCACCACATGCTAACTAAGCACAGACTGATGGTTTACTCAGAAGATACCACTGCGAGGTGAAGTATACTACAAAGCCAGGAAGAAAAAAGCTTATTGGGTTAGTTTTAAGACTTAACATAACACAGAGATTATATGTATTTATGAACTTCAAAGGATTAAACTGAATGTACTTAAATTTCTCACATATCCCCAGACCAAGGAATCTATAATCACTCCCTCCCGTCCTAAATAACACCACACAGTGGAGATTTTACTCAGAACTTAAAGAACACAATTATAGATGTACTTTATGCTTAATTACATATTTATATGCTAGATATGATTAAGTCATGATTATTTGGTTTATAAAAGGATTTGTTTCATAATTCCATTCAAGCATACATTACAATTTGATTTACATAATTTCATTTTACCACCAAAAATTTGGGGAGAAATGTTGATGAACATGAATACAGTGCATCCATACATTGAATTTCCCTCCTAAAAAAATGTTAATTTTATCAATGAACAACTCTCTTGTAATTCAACACTATACTAGGAAATGGTTTCAGGAATGATGACCCAAACCAAAGTTTGCCTTCAAAGGGACCCAACCTCTGCAAACAGTTTTACTGTAGCAACCTTTTGCAAAAAATTCAATGATCTATTTAACATGGTCATAATCCAAGATTATTAACTGACTTCCTGGTTTGCTTTAAAACAGTATCAGCAAAGACAGAAATTGTTTATAAGATCTGAGCCTACTCTTAGTGCGACCAACCTTGGAAGCATCATTTTATTTATCATTTATATTTAATGTGCAGTTAGTAAGAAGCAATAAAATCAAAAGACAAACTATAAAATAATATTTGCAACACACAAAACACAATAAGGCTAACATCCTATTGGAAAATTTGTGGGAGTATGCAAAATATGTATATATATATGTATGTTCCCTGTGTCTATGAATGTTAAGTATTAAAAAACTAAAATAACCTACGTGTCTATGGATAGGAAATTGATGAACTCAACTGGAGGACATCCATATATCAAGCAGTCAAAAGAAGGTAAATCAGTTTCTAATGAGGTGGAATATAAAACCAAGTGAAAAAAGCAAGCTGTTGCACACTCTCATTTTATAAAGTCAAGTACCTAAATGACAGAGGAATAAACATAATTATGTAATTATAAAGGTGGGGGTGTTCACAACACCAACAGCAAACATGATCTTGTCAGGGTGGAAAGAAAGAGCCGGGAGGCTGAAGATCATCGAGGTCCCCCTTTCTAAGCAATGTTTCTGCACTGTCTGCAGTGTTTCTCTGCAATGACCACATACTATGGAATCTGAACAAAACTAAGAGGCAAAACCACTTTTAGGATAACAAATACATGGTCTACAGGTGCAGCATTCTTCACTATGCATCGGTTTTATGCGCATCTCTTTCTTGAATCCACCTTGCATGCAGCTACAGAGACCATGCAAGAAAAGCGTAAATGTCCACTGGAATGGAGAACATTTATACCTATTGACGCTGAAAAGTTCTGATGGTTTTATTAATTCAGAGGAGATTTTTTTTAAAGGAATTCCAACCAAAGGGAGAGAAGTGAGAAACACTAAGTACAAGACTATGCCTAGAGTAACGACTGATCAAGGATTTGACACAACACAAAGGATCAGCATGAGAGCAAGGCAATAACAAAGTCAACAGAAGGTCGGCCTTTAAAAATGACCACATTAGATGGGAAATGAAAACAAGCCAAATCTTATTCAATAGAATAGAAAAGTTTTCTTTTAACAGAGTCAAAGAAAATAGCCATTTAGTTTAAACATGTCATTAAGTTTGCTAGCCCTCTAAAAGAACCACTTTTTAAATAACAAAAGAACTTCTCAATCCCAAGAGATCATTTAGCACCTCATTTTAAAATAAACTTTCTTAGTGTAATTATCCTAAATAAATAAGACTTTCTTAAAAAAAAAAAAAAATCTGATGGTGTAAGGGCAGTTTTACTCAATTAGACAATGAGATAAGCTAAACACTTGTGTATTCACTATTGCTCCCATCCTGAACCTCAAACTACTCTGGCCATTTAAATTACCTGCTGCTTCTAAGTCACTTCAGTCGTGTCCGACTCTGTGCAATCCCATAGATGGCAGCCCACCAGGCTCCCCCGTCCCTGGGATTCTCCAGGCAAGAACACTGGAGTGGGTTGCCATTTCCTTCTCCAGTGCATGAGAGTGAAAAGTGAAAGTGAAGTCGCTTAGTCGTGTCCGACTCTTAGCGACCCCATGGACTGTAGCCCACCAGGCTCCGTCCATGGGATTTTCCAGGCAAGAGTACTGGAGTGGGGTGCCACTGCCTTCTCCCACCCATCACAAAATCAAGTATCAGGCACAAGATGCTAAAAACTGAGAGGAGTAAAAAGGCTGCCTTAGGGAACAAAGCTGTGTGCATCTGGCATGTGTCTTTAACTTCTGACTCCTGCATATAAGACCATTTTTTTCTCACTTGAAAGAACTTCAAAATTTACAACTAACTTAATACTTCAGAGGAAAAGAAACCTTGCAGATAGAATAATCCAACATATTCATTTTGCCAAGCAAGGCCAGAAATATGAAAAGTGTTTGTTTGCTCAAAGTCATCCAGGGGCTGAGCTGTTGAGCACTAGTTCTCCCCACAACATAGCTGCTGACATTCAAAGGTGCAGAGACTGGAGATGGGACATGGCTGGAGCAGGTATCCTTCCCATAAAGTGACTTGACTATCGTACTGAGTGAGGTCTTTCATGATTTATCTTGAACATTATTAGTTTACCTTTCCAAGTCTCATTTTCTAGGAAAGACTAGTCCTACCCATTGCTACATGGTGGCTAAGGAACCATCTCCACTAGCCCCACCATCATCACAAAACTTCAGCTGGGGCAGTAAACATACTCTGGTTCTTCAACAATCCTAGCAAGATAATGTTAGTTTTGTGAAGAAACAAAGACACTGTGAAGAAACAAGTCTCAGAGATTCTGAGACTTGTCAAATGAACCATTAGAATTCCTTTTCTCCACATTGTGATCCTTAAGTAAAACAGACTTTAATTATGCTCAGCAATGTAATCTTACTTAACAGATAATAGTTTCTCATCTACAAAGTATGTTCTTGAAATTAGGTTAAACTCTGAAACCACTTATTAAATAATACCTGTTGAATTCTGTAGTGGGGTTTCCCAAAGACTATAAAACTCACTGAAGGGAAGGGAGATACATATGGCACAGATATACTGAAAAATACCTTACGAGCAGTCAGGGACAGTTTTTGATCCATGCCAGAGAGCAAACTTATAATCATTAGGATTATAAAGCAAAGGTCTTAGACAGTATCCCTCCCTATTTTCTGTTAAATAATGCCAACACTGATGTGGCCCACACTGTCAGCACAACGTGCAATGCACCATCTCTCAAGAGCCCCAATTACTAACAGACAGAGGAGGAAGCTCAGCAATGTGGCGGGGTTTGCTTGGCTTATTTATACCAGCTTTGCAGTTCCGAAATTTAAAATAACAGAGCAGTCAACACTGCTGATTTTAATAGAGAGGAAACTGTAGCTGTGGTTACAACGAATTGCATAAATGGCCCATCTGGAACATACATTTAAATTAAAGCTAAGGTGACTAAGTAACTTTAAATGATTATTTAAAAAACTTCTAAAAAGCTTTGCTTTTTATACATTTAGATGTCTTTCTATTGGATACTTCTACAGAAGAGGCGTCACCATTCTTAGCGGTGCTTCACTCTCATCAGGTACAGCTCATCAGTGTATGAAGTTAGTTGTGATTTCTTTAAGAGGTTTGTTCAAAAACAGTGATTCCCATCATTCACTTATGAATGAAAGTGACCTTAAAGCCAATGTGACTTAGGCTTCCACTTTCTCCATATAATCTTAATTTTCCATCAAATAAGGAAACAATCATGAATGACTCTATCAAGTACCAAAAATCTCTTTATATTGACAAAAGTTTAATCAAATTGATGTATATGTAATCTCTGGGATCTCCCTCACTTCATGCTCACTATAACATTTCAAATTTCCTAAGCATCTGCTTTTATAACTTGAATTATATTACATAACCGTGTCTTTTATTCATGTATGAATGAATGGATGCTTTTCCCTCTGCCTAAAATGAAAGATTCCACAAGGTCAACAACCATAGCTTCCATGTCTTCAATTTTCCTATATTTGCCATAACAAGCATCAATAGAAGAGTCAATTGAACTCATTTATTAAGCAAAAGATAATGATGGATGAGACTGCTTAAAATAGTAGTGGAAGTCTGGGGCTTTCTTTCTGAGCCGGTCAGCCTCTGGGATAAGTAATTAGGAAGGATCAGTCACCAATTCATCCCTATCTAGAATGAATACCACTTTATTCATGAATAAACAATGTAAAGTTTTGCAAAGATTGCTTTTCAGTTAAACTCAAGAAAGAAAGAAACTTTTCTATCTATCTTCAAAGGTTTTTGTGTTTTTTTAATTTTATTTATTTATTTTAATTGGAGGCTAATTACTTTACAATACTGTAGTGGTTTTTGCCACACATTGACATGAATCAGCCATG
>SJYT01036658.1:16938-93165 GCA_006410635.1 Cephalophus harveyi | reverse complement strand
GGACAGGGGGGGGGGGGGCGGGGGGGAAGGTGGGGATGGTACAGGGTGAGGGCAAATGTCCTACCACATTTGCCAAAGCAGTGACTTAGGATGAGCCTGTACTATATTCCAAATCCTGACAAACTGCAGCCTAACAATAAGAGGAGAGGTTGGCCATACCTCATCATCAAGTAGCGGCTACAGGAGAATGAACGAAGATTTAAAAAAAAACAAAACTTTCTATTTACTTCATTTTAAAATATTTTCTAAAATATTTGGACCATAATGACAGAACCATGTCAACAGGCTCCAACTGCATTGGAGATTTTGTTTTCATAAAGACAGTTGTTTTACTCAGTGAAGAGGAAAACCACGCTGAATGAACTACAGGTTACAGAATTGGATGTTTGCTAGAATTTAAAACAACATTCTCTCTAGTGATGAAGGGCATACATTATAGTTACCTACTTCTTTATCAAAAATACCTATAACTAGAGCTAACTACAGAGGTATGACAATATTCTTCAGACCACTAGATAAGGGGGAGAGGTGGGGGTTAGCCTGTTGGATAAAAGCCTTCCATCCAGGCCCTCTCAGGGTTTTTGGCTGAGTTCCACAGGTTAGAACCAGAACAGACTTGCGACCCCAACAGAAAGAGTGATTTGGGCTCATGATAAGCCAGGATTTGTTTAAGAAACACACACAGTCTGTAGAGACAAGATGGTACTCTTTGAGATGTAATTACTTATTGACTTAGTCCTTCTTACTGGAGACACTCAGATGTGGGCTAACCCATCACTAAAAAGTAGATCTTTGTTTGCTTTAAAGAGCAGAGTAAAAGAAGAGCAGCATTGTCATCACAAAATAGGTAAAGAAACTGCAGGGAAGATGTGCAAGTCCTGCAGGCTACTAGCAAGACAAGAAAAGACAGAAGAAAGAGGAAGTTAGGGGTCAGACAGGAAACATCACAAAGTTCATACTCTGCTTAGAATGGATCTTATTCTGGTACTGGTGCAGGGCAAAAAGAAGTTAGGCAAGGGGAATTTTGTATAATTTATGAAGTGTGTACTTGTTTCATTTCAATCATAGCTGACTTCGCAGAAAAATTTCCCAATAATTCAATTATCTATCGATACTTTCCCTTGTAGGGTATAGGCCAAAAGCTCAAAACTGCTTAAATTCTTTCACTCAGAATTATTATATTTGGAAATCAATTGAAATAGATTTAGGAACTATAATCTACCAAACACCTACATCATGATATAATTTGGTTTAAAAAAACTATTACTCAACATAGCAGAACAAATGCCTTTTCTGTCCTTCCCAGAAAGAGCCCAAGTTCCAGAAATCTCATACAACTCATGTAAGTGTCAACCTCATATATATTATTAAATAAGATTGTTCTTTCCTTGAGGGCATTCATTCAGATTTGTCCTCAGTTTAATATTCATAATGTAGTTTCATTTTTCAGGCTATACTACAATAAAGATGAAAACTTTTAAACTTCTCTTACCAACCCAGTCTTTGTAAATGAGACAGAATGTAAACAGACAAGATAAAGTCATCTTCTATCTGTAGCCTATACTTAAAGCTTACCATGAGTCGAGCATCTTCTCTTTCCAAAATTTTCTGAGTCTGATCATCAGGGAACTTCAGCACAGTGGTTATAACCTTTGCCATGGTCTACAAGAAAGACAAGAGTCAGTCACTAGACAGCAGAGCGGATGACTCTCACCCCATTCTGACATGTTCTGCCAGTGGAATTCTTTAGTGCTCTCAATGGAAGCCACGACCAAAGAAGTATGATGTGAAGGTATCAGTCAAGGAAATAACAGTCAATTCCAGAATTTTAATTTGAAAGGACCCCTCACAATGCCTGGGTTGATATTATTTTAAGAAGATGTATTTACAATAGCATGAAGCTATATAAAGTTCTAATGTTCTTGGCCCTTTGTCTTATTAAAATGAAAACTTTATTACTCATTCATTTTATAAGGCTTTTTATTTGTAGAAATCTATCTAATAAGTGATGTATTGCCAAAACATATGCTCTAAATAATCAGAATTAGATACTCCCAAGTTCAGCTTGAACTAAATCACATCATATATCTCATAAACATGGGCTACTGCATGAACATGAACATGCTTATAGGTATTTTTTTAAGACATGCAGCACATCAGCCTAATAGAAATACAAATTACATTTTAAATAAACACAAGATGTTTTGTTTGGTAGAAAACAGGATGAATCAAAACATTACACATGGTGGCTTGCAAAACAAGATCATAAACTGTGCAGATCTAAATAAATATACCGTAAGCCAGACTGTCACCCATAAGCTCGTGGAAAATTCTCCTCAAAGGCTGAAATTCCCTATTTTGTATCAAGATGAGATGGTTTGAGGGAGACAGAGAGGAAAGAAGATACCACTTATGAAATAAGTAGGATAACAAGGTCAGCGCTCACATACAAATTCAGGTACTAGTGCTCTGCTGAGGATGAGGAGCAGTGCTCCTTACTGTAGGGCTACAGAGGACGGGAGGCTCACCCAGGAAACTGACTCTTAACATTGTGTTCATATTACATGACTGTGCATGTGTTCTGGGCAGATTGCAGGGAGGGAGGGAAGTGTGACTGCAGAAGGTCACGGAGCAAAAGATGACATAATATAGTTAACCAAAATTTTAGGAACGCACAGCATTAGGAGAAAAGCATAATTATTTCCAGGAAGAATGGAGATGTTAGAAAAGAACTAACATTTTTAAAATTCCTATTATGTGTTAAGCCTAGGCAAGGCACTTCATGTATTTCTAATACTTATTTCAACTAACACTATTCTTCAACTCCAAACCCCAAACCATAAAGAGCAAGATTTTAGTGTCTGACTCTCCTTTCTTTATCTTTACCTCTGCCAGCCTGATGATCAAAAAAATACCTTTAATACAACTTAGTTCCTGGAGAATACCAAAGGCATTTTACAAAAATCCTCACCCTTTAAATTGTATTGCCTAGATAGAAAAGAATCTTCTGTGCTGAACTGAAGTCTAGAAACCAAGCATATATGTGGCATGAAAAGGCAAGAGAAATAAGCAGTAGTAACTGTTTCAATATCCTTTTTATTAACACTATGTAAATTTGCTTATCAAGTTTGAAACACCCCAAAGTCCATTTATACCCATTATGAAACCATATATGTTATACATTTATGCACAAGCATGTCTGTCAAAAAAAAAAAAAAGAACTGTGGCTAGTTGCCTCATCACACTTCTACAAACATTAAATGGGAAACCCACCTCTAAACTCATCAGAGATGCTGACTTTGCAGCTGGTTAACCAGTAAAGACTTACAGCTCTTCCCTGGCTTTAATGGAAAGCCCAGGTTCTCTGCCATACCATGGGAAAGAAATCAGCCTGTCTACTCTACATACAATATCCTCAGGCCCTGGGAAGTAAGGAAAAGTTCAAATGAGCCACCTGGTTTAGAAGTGGCCTCTCCTATCAGGTTTTCCTTAGGGAGCGAATTCAATAAAGGATAGAATGAGAAACACTTTCTATTGAAAAGGAGAACAGGCTGAATCTAAGTACCAAAAATAGCATGAAGGATCAAAATCCAAGGGAAAAAAGTGCCAGGACAGAAGAAAGAGAGGAGTTTACTTAACTTCATACTGTACTTAACTTCATACTGTAAGAATGTATATCACACATGTGGTCTTTAAAAAATCATCTGCCTCATGAAGTAAGGAACACTGTGTGCAAAGGCAGATGAAGAAAGACAGGTGGGATGACATACAGATCCTGCTGGACAAGAAACAACGGCAGATGACGGTCAAATCACAAAGGCCATTCATGTATCCTGGCTCATTCTAAAACCACAGCCTGGTCTCCATTTCAAATTCTTTGTTAATATATAGGAATTGGGCAANACAAGAAACAACGGCAGATGACGGTCAAATCACAAAGGCCATTCATGTATCCTGGCTCATTCTAAAACCACAGCCTGGTCTCCATTTTAAATTCTTTGTTAATATATAGGAATTGGGCAAATCAACAAAAGAAATGTCTAAAAACAGACACCGTGTCTACCCTTGAGGGTGTCAACCCTTGCTTGAAACTTTTCAGGGCCACCCTCCAATAACCTACAGGTAAATTCTGAAATTCTCCAGGCCGTCTACACCTGCAGCCCTAAGCAGAGTCACTTCTGCATCACAGAGGCAGTGCTTTAGTTGGAGCAGACTCCCTGTCATTCCAAAGCCCACACTCACTTTCCTGTCTAGGAATTTTGGTCTGGGCTTTCCTCCTCTCTGAGCTCACCTATCAAAATTTATGCCCCTTTGTAAAGGCCTGTATACACACCTCCTTCCCCAGGATGCCCTTGACCTCCCCACAAGTAAATATGGGGATGCTGCTTTCCAGAGCCCTTGCTACACTCTGCATCACACTGTGCTTAGTGAGAACAGCTCCACCTTCCCACTCTATGGTAAAACAGCTTAAAAGTAGGAATGGTATCCATTTTCATCTCCAGATTCATCATGGCGATAAACATCAGGCCACATATAGTAAGTGTTTGATAAATATGCAATAAATTAAACTGAGTATCTACTACAATTTTCAATATTGACTTATAACATGTGATGGCAGAATGGAAGACTACTCATTCTTAGTAGCCAGGAAAGCACACTGAAGGCTGAAGATACAGCTCACAGGGAGCCACCTCAGCACAGATTCCTAGCTGCCTGGGCCTCAAAAACATCCCTTATAACCTGTCTCCCGGGTCACGGCCCAGGATAACTGCAGAGCTCCGAAAGCATAGGCTGAGACCTGGCTGATCTGGCCCCACCCCAGAAGGTAACTCCTGCTGGGCTGGGCCTTTCTTTAGGAATCAGACTCTGAAAGGATCTCACCCCATACATGCTTGCAACCTCCAGGACACACAGGCTGAGGCAGTCACACCCTCATTTCATAGATTGAGAAAAGGCTAAATAACTAATTTAGCAACAACTCTGGGATCATAGCTTTAGACTCACAAATACACCAAAGGAGCTAAACTTCTGAGAGGCTATTTTTCTTAAATGCTTTTCCCCCTTCCCTGCAATAACAAGGTAACTTTACCTAAGCCACCTCAAATACAGGCTGCTATCCAACAAGGGCATAGAAACAGAAAGTTACATTTCATGAGCTTTGTTTTTTAAAGATAAGGAGAAAATTCAGTTTTAGCTATCCTTTGAATTAAAAAAAAAAAGTTCTTAAGAAAAAAAGGCACTGAATACTGTGAATTAATACATCCATCCTATGATGCACATTCAGGATCACACTGGATATTTCTTTAACTTGAACTATCTCATACACTAAAATTACATTTCTGTTGTATCAAGGACTCAAACGATCTCTAGCCCTATAACTCCTGATGTTTAGCAGAATCTACAACCTATAAATTCTTAATATTCTTTTAAGAGATTTTTTTATGCCCTTATTTTTAGGTCTTATTTGCCAAAACAACCCCTGAACTGTCGTAATTCCTGAATTTAGCACTTAGTAACTCCCACAAACCGATAAATTAAAACACTGACTGTCTGTTTCTTAGAAAACTCATTATCTCATTCTCAGCTAACATATAAAGACAATGTAAAAATTCATGAAGGTAAAAAGTTGAAACAGTATCAAAAGCAGAAATTGCTTCAAATGAAAAATTTTAAGGCTCATGAATTTCCCTAAGTATATTTAATTCAATTAAAGATGTATTTACAAAATGTCCAATATAAGGCTTTTAAAAACACTGCAGGGATACAAGTTAGCAATAAGATTAGACTCCACACTATAAGGGACCTTATAGCAAATTTAACATCCTAGAAAACAAATTAACCAAGCATTATTACCTATGCAGTGTGGTCATTTTTAAATGATCAATATTCTATACGTACAAGAATAACTTTCTTACACTGACCAAAATACAATATTTCTAAATAACCCTACACAGTCGTTCTTAATTAGGACCATTTCCAATACTATCCACACTACCCTTAAGTCTCCATGAAAATGAAATTTCACCTCCTAATCTTAAGATCTGAAATCAAAAATAGCCACATGCTTCACAAAGTATTAAGTTAATGAAATTTTTATCGTTATTTAGCATCAACAATCAGTATTTTCAAATTAATATTTTATAAATGTAACAAATATAAGCAAGATTTGCCAACTCACTTTTGCAAACTCAGAGCAATGACACAATTACCTATTGCCTACTATCAGCATATATGGTCTGCTAACAGTAAACACACAACATCAATATGTTTATTAAAAATGGGATACAGTTCCTTCTAAATTAAACCATATGACAAATCACCAGACACGATTTATACCTTAGTCTCACGACCCATCATATACTCAAAAAGCACTTTGCGCAAATACTCAAACTCCGTAGGTTCTCCAAAGAGCGAGACATCAGTATGGTACAAATTGCCACCTGTCAAACAAACAAACAGATTAAACTGTAAAGAGAAAACCAGATAAGCTACTTAGCACTTAGAAAAAGATAAACTAAAAAACAAAGCAACAAAGCCAGAGGCTTTACTCTTGTATCAACTGTATTGTATTAGATTGCATTACGATATGTATATACATTGTATACGATAATGTATATAGCATTCCAATTGGTATATTTCCTTTAGAAGAGAAAACAAGTATTATTGCAGCAGTTTTATTTCTCACATCTTCCCCCTCCTCCAAGCCTTGCCCTTCTTCTGCTTCATCTTTCTGGCATGACAATTTAAAAAGACAAGGCCTAGGGAATACGAAGTTTCCTTAAAACCAGTATTTCTCTCTCCCAAATACTGTGTGGTTGGCTTTAGATAGTCTATGGTGACTAAAATGAACAATTATTTTTACTTTGTTAAGGAGTTCAGTAGCTCAGAATAGTATTTTAGTTTTTCTAGTATTCAAACCTAAAAGCACTGAAGTTTAAATCAAGTTTTCTAAACTGTTTTGAAACATAAGGTAGATAAAATAACTTTAAATGCATTAAGTAGTAATGCCATTTTAGTGGTTTTCAAATACTTTGCTTCAATATCTTAAAGACTGTCACAAAATATATAGTTCATCTATTAGATCAAGCTCCATTTCAATTTAAAAATAAAGAATAAAGAGAGTTCAAGTATATGAAATCGTAGTATGAAAAACTTTAATCTGAATAAATTCATAATTCTGTGTTATGTGAAGTCTAAACTCGCATTCACTTCCAGTACAATGGCACACTAGGTAATCTGAAAAGCCTTCTGCACTAAGAACTACCTAAAAGCACAGCAAAGAGATTAATGTGCAAATTCAACCAGATTGCTAGGACTGTTGACAGGAATAAGTGAACTGATAGACAAACTATTTGATAACAGTGCCTAACACTTAGTACTATATGTGTGTCAGCTATTAAAAAACTGTACATATGTGTTCATTTTACAATTTAAAACTGAAAAAAAATGAAAGATTAAGTATGAAATCCTTAAGTTGAAACTAAAAAAAAAAAAGAATCAATACTATATTCTTTATGTACTGCTGGGCACCAATTCAGCGGTTCTATGCTAAGAATCACATATGTTGACTTAGCTATGGAAAACAGTCTTTGAAGCAAGAGTCTTCTCTGCAATGAGCCATAGGAAACATCTATGTTGGTTTTCTCTTCTTTTTGAAGTGTGTTTTGGAAAGAATCTAAAGCAAGTCCTTGTTTAATTAAAAACTGTATAATATCTTGTGCTATTTCATAACAATAAGTAAGAGCTTTCAAAAACACAAGAGAATGTGAAATGGCTTAGATTCACGCCTGAGTGCCTTACAGGAAAAACCAGAAAGATTTACAAAACATTTAGCAAAATAAAACTATTCTTAATACAGCAAGGCTGTGCAACTGAGAATGGGAAATTGTTACAAGATTATTCAAAGTTATGACTATCTCAAGGGAACAACTACATAAAGACTCAGCTCATCTTCAGAATTCTTTGTAAGCAGCATACATAATTTAAGTCAAGACAATAATACTTCCAAATCATCCTTCACCAGTTTGAAATAAGTTATTTTTATGAAATTCTTTTCTCCTTAAATCCTGGTTTAAATATAGCAGTTAGTATTACTGTAATTAGTAAAAACAAAACAAAACCAGAAGCATTTAAATTATGTAACTCTGTGTTTATATGGTACATGTAGTGGAAATTCTAAATGTTTGCATATACACAGAAGAGTCTGGAAAAATATATGCAAATCGTAAACTAGGTCCATCTGGAAAGTTGAGAACAAAGTGGGAACCTACAGTTTCACTTATACATGGCAACATTGACTTTTTTCCAAACAACAAATACACATTAATTTTGCTTTAGATTACTATTATTCTTTCCATAAAACTACCTGTTATTGATGAATTTACATATATTCCTTCTAAAGAATGAGATTAGCAAAGACAAAAATAAAAATCATCCAGAAGTCCCCCATCACAAGATACACATGGATAACATGATGAGAGATCATTCCTACCTTTGTAAGGTGTCCCTACAGTTGTTGCATATACATTCTTCTCATATTTCTTCAAACGATCTTCTAAATTGTGAATCTAAAAATAACAAATATTTCAATCTCAAGATTCATATGGAAATAATGTTTAAAAAAAACTGCTATAGCCACCAGATTTTTTTTAATGTGGAATACAGAATACAGACAAAAAGAAATTAATACATATGGTTTTTTAGATACAATACCAAAGGCAGAGACAAAAGGAAAAACATAAAATTTCTGTGCCTCAAATTATCAAGAAATTGAAGAAAACCTACAGAATGGGAGAAAATATTTGCAAATCATATATCTATTAAGGTACTCATATCTAGAATATATAAAGAATATTTACAAATTCAGCAACAACAAAAAACAAATAACCTAAGTTAAAAATGAACAAAAGACACTGCCCTAAAGAAGATACACAAATGATAAGATGCTTAACATCATCAGTCATTAGGGAAGTACAAATCATAACCAAAATGAGATAGCACTTCATACCACCTAGGATAGCTATAATCAAAACACCTGCTAGGGAGGATGTGAAGAAATTGAAATTCTTATACTTTACTGATCAGAATGTAAAATAGTATCCACAATGTAAAACCATCTGAAGGTTCTTCAAAGAGCTAAACAAGTAACTTCTATATGANCATAACCAAAATGAGATAGCACTTCATACCACCTAGGATAGCTATAATCAAAACACCTGCTAGGGAGGATGTGAAGAAATTGAAATTCTTATACTTTACTGATCAGAATGTAAAATAGTATCCACAATGTAAAACCATCTGAAGGTTCTTCAAAGAGCTAAACAAGTAACTTCTATATGATCTAGCAATCCCACTACTGAGTACATAACTCAAAAGAAGGAAAGAGGTGTTCAAACTAAAACTTGTAAAAAGTGTTCCTAGCAGCACTATGCACAACCGGCAAAAGGGAGAACAATCCAGCGTATTAAGAAGTAGAGATGTCACTTTGCCAACAAAGGTCCGTATAGTCAAACCTATGGTTTTTCCAGTTGTCATGCACGGGTGTAAGAGCTGACCATAAAGAAGGCTGAGCACTGAAGAACTGATGCTTTTGAATTGTGGTACTGGAAAAGACTTCTGAGAGTCCCTTGGACTGCAAAGAGATAAAACCAGTCAATCCTAAAGGAAATCAACCCTGACTATTCACTGGAAGGACGGATGCTGAAGCTTCAATACTGTGGCCACCTGATGTGAAGAGCCAGCTCATTGGAAAAGACCCTGATGCTAGGAAAGACTGAAGGCAAAAGGAGAAGGCGGTGGCAGAGGATGAGCTGGTTAGATAGCATCACTGACTCAATGGACATGAATTTGAGCAAAGTCCAGGAGATAGAGAGGACAGGGAAGCCTGGAATGCTGCAATCCATGGAGTAAAAGAGTCAGACACGACTTGGTGACTAAATAGCAACAAGAAACAATCCAAACATACATCAATTGATGAACAAACTGTAGTATCATCCATAAAATGAAGTATCATTACTCCATCAGAAGAAGGAGTGAAGTACTAACGGATATTACAACATAGATGAACCCTAAAAACACTATGCTAAGTGAAAGAGGCTAGGTTAGAAAGGTCATGTATTATATGATTCTATTTACATAAAATACTCAAAAAATAGGTATTTTGAGTAGTTGAGTATGCCCTGGAGCAGGGCATGGCAACCCACTCTAGTATTCTTGCTTGCGGGAATCCCCACAGACAGAGGAATCTGGTGGGCTATAGTTCATGAGCTCGCAAACAGTCAGACACAACTGAACGACTAAGCACATTTATATAAAATACTCAGAATAGGTAAATCCGCAGACATAAAAAGCAGATTAGTGGTTGTAAGATACTGGGGAGGAGGTAATGGGGAATGAATGCTTAATGGGTACAGGGTTTTTTCTTTTGAGGGTCATGAAATATTCTGGAACTTAATAATCACAATGGTTTCAGAACACTGTGAATGAACTAAATGTCAATTAACTGTGTACTTTAAAATGATTAAAATGGTCAATTTTATGTGTTTACTACTATAAAAATAATCAGTACAAAAACTGTTATGCTAGGACAGTTTGAAGACTTGAGTGTGCTAAGAGAAGAGAATTTTAAAGCAATAAACTTGAGATAGATGAGAAAAGCAAAAACACTAGGAAAAAATAATTATAAGGTAACACTGGGACTTAGTATCTATCTTTGGAAATTTAAAAAAAAATATTATGAAAGTTTCAAACATATTCAAATACAGAAAGTATACTACAGTTAATGCCCATCACCTAGTTTCAACAATTATCAACATTTATATGTACATATGAATTGTAAAAAACTGGAAAACTCCTAAAGACTTAGTCTTCAAACTCAGCCAGTTGACTTAGGTCACCCTTCCTCCAGAGTTTGGAAAAAGACTTAAGTATCATGCACCACAGGTATACATATACCAGTGTCTGCATGCTTGTGCATCCTTCTAGGTGTACACACATGATCCTATTTAAATTTAATCACTAGATAACATATGGACAAATAATATTAAACCAAGACATTGTAACCCCTACGAAAAGGCAGTAAAGACTGGTGTTAAGTATTTTCCCTCTGATAAAAGCTTCTTTTATAGAACTTAAGTCATTACAAATTGAATACAAATTGTTATCCAAAATGTTAAGCACTAGAATAACAGGATGCAAATGTTCTTGTTTAAATATACATGATCACAAATGTATAAAGATACCCTCCAGCACTTTCAGATTGAGAAATAAAATTTCCTGTGTGAGACAAGATTGGAAAACCAACTATTAAATGAGTATTAAATCAGTTCTTTTTTAAAAATTAGCTAAATGAGCTCCAAGAATATACTAATATAAATCAAGGAAGTCATTTCAAAATAAAAAGCACCAATTAGACCTGTACCTGTTCTCTGAACTCCTGCTCTTTCAACTTTGAGTCACTGATTAGAGTAGTCTTCTGTGCTAGTTGTGTCTGAAAGAACAAAAGGTCAGATCTGAGACTATGGGTTTCATCATCGCTTGGACACACTTCTATACTGCCTGGTAAGTTTTTCCTTGTTAAAACAAGTCTCTTCATATTTTAACTCAAAATACAGAATGCTCCTGAAAATTGATTACCTTCATTCAAATTCAGTAGAAAACTAGTCTTACCTGTAACTCCATAATTGTTACCTAAAAATGGGAAAGAAAAAAAAAAAAAAGAAAGAAATAAGTCCATGCCCTAAAATCTACAAGAAACAACAAAATGGAACAATATGAAATTACAAGGAAACAAAAATTCAGTGTTACAGTCTTAAGAGAGTGGTCAGATTTGAGATGAAACAACTTTACCTGCTTGCTTTTAAACCTGGTCTATTTTGCTATATAAACTATCACAATGTAAATATACATGTGTGCACTCAGTTGCTCAGTTGTATCCCACTCTTGCGACCCCATGGACCGTAGCCTGACAGACCAGACTCCTGTCCATGGAATTTTCCAGGCAAGAATACTGAGGGGTGTTTCCATTTCCTCCTCTAGAGGTAAATATACATAAACTCCGGTAAACACAAAGAAAAATGACTAGAAGGTCACTTGTGAAACACCTAAGAATGATGACCACTTGGGAAAAGAAGGCACCCACCAGGAACGGTTTATCTATATACATCTGTATTATCTTTTTCTGTAACAACAAGAATATATTTATCTATTATTTATACAATTTTTAAAAACTAAACACATTAACATCTATTTATAACATATGGGCTCTTTAGGGAAAATTCTAAAGGAACATTTCTAGGAATCCACTGTATGCAATAATCACAAATTATTTCTCACCCAACTCAACATTGATATACAGTTCAAGACCTCTCAGAAGCACCAAAGATGCTCAAGAAGGAAAAGAATAAAAATTCAAAAAGAATAAAATAGAAAAACATTTTTTAGAGCAGGAATAAAAATTAAGGATATTCTCTCCTTTCTTATGCTACAAGTTAAAGGACTCAAAAGACCTCCTGAATATTAATTTCACAGCGTTTCAATACTCTGACATCTTGACACAGGTCTCAAGGCCACCTTATACAACATTAGTACTTAATTTGATACTGAGGAGAACACCTTAGAGAGTACAATACATGTATCCATCTCATAGGAAGCAACGTTTAACAGTACCAAGTATATTCAAATAGTGACCAAGTGGCAAAAAATTTTAAAAATAAAAAAAACTATTAAATGTAACTAGTAGCTACTGAAGAAAGAAAGGAAACTCGCTCATTGCTAAACCCCCGATCCGTGCACCACGTGGCCCAGCATGGTAGAGCTGTCTTGCTGCTGTGTTTAGTCACTCAATCGCGTGCAGCTCTCTTTTGACCCCATGGACTGCAGCCCCTCAGGCTCCTCTGTCCATGAGATTTCCCAGGCAAGAATACTGGAGTGGGTTGCCAGTTCCTTCTCCAGAGCCGTTTATAAAGTCCTTTTCTCTCCATTTTGGAAAACTGATCCATGCAACTGGTTATCTAGAAAATTACTATCTGGTTGCTGACTTCTGAGATGACTCCTCTATAGCTCTGGAGGATGAAGCCATGAACTGCGTCCACCTCTCCCAAGGCCTCTTGACAGTGCTATGAAGATCACGCTAGATGAGTTAGAACATATCAGAAGGAGGACGGCACACTGCCCTGGCCTCTGAATGAGGGCTCACAAGCCCTGATGACATGCATTTGCTGGAGTGCACAGCAGGTCAAGAAGCCACAGGGTAAACATGGTCCATCTTTCATAGCATCATTTTTATATAAAGACTGGGATTATAAAAAAGCCTAGATATGCAGTGCCAGATCTCTTTGAATTGAACCCAATTTTCCAAAATAATCCCCTTGCATCTACAACTGAAGAGAAAACATTGTTTTTCTCAAAGGTATATAACAAAAAACATTTTTATGTGACTACAAATAAGGATATATTATAAAGTAGAATATAAAATATGTATGAATTTTTAGCACAAAATATAAAAATCTAAAACTGAGATACATTCCATGGACCGTTTTTGGCTCTGCCCCAGGGCTACAAGGTTAACTGTCCTCTGCTGTCCTTTTCACAGGGAAGCCTGAGAAGCTTTGGTATCACAGAAACACCTAGGTTTTGAAGTCTGCAGAGTGGATTTATATTCCCAATACAACATTTACTGTGTGAGCTCCAACATTTTATTTAATCTCTTTGCAATTTAGTTTCACACTCTATAAAGAGAGGCTACAACTTCTCTCTTCAAAGATTTTTGTTAGGGTTAGATGAGGTAGGTGTGCGTAGTAGGAGATAAGTCAACAAAAACGACAATGTTTTCAAGGACTGAGTAAAGCCCAGTCCAGGTCCCCTCACTTTATCGCTGCTGGGAGTCTCCTCCTGCTCGAGCCTTTGCTGGTATTTCTTCTGCAGGTCCTCCAATTGAGTCTGCAAGTCCATTACTTTTGCAGTCATTTCTTCTTCACGAGCCTTTGGAATAAAAAAAGATATATATGTTAACAAACATCTCAAAAAGAATGCAGTAAAGAAGCAACATGATATTACAAACTACCTCTGTGGAAGAAGCAAACACCTACGTATTTTCTAAAACATAAACCACTATTTTTATTGTCATTCATTTCTGTGCTCTGAAAACTTCCATTCATGCCTCACTTTTAACTCCAAGCCCTTTTTAAAGCTGCTCATTATTCCTAGGATCACTTTTCCCACCTTTAGTCCTTTTATCCCCACCCCATAAAGCTTGTCAAGCTGACCCTTAAACTAGGATTCCAAGGTTTAAGCAACATTGAGGTGTGTGACAGCATTGTGACTGAACTATAATATAGAATCTATGTTCTAAGACTTCCATACTAGGATTTAATTTCCAGAAAATATCCAATATAAACTAGCTGTATGCACACCACAACTCAACTAGCTAGACACTTACTGATCAAAAGAAGTATGAGTTTTTTCCTCCCCCAGCTCCTTGCGATAAGCTGCTCAAGTCAAGATGATTCTCTGTCCTAGTTAGCAAACCTGCACATCCCCTACACATCAGACTGAAAACCACACCAGTTCTTCTTTGGAGTAAAGTGTTCAACTATAATCTATTTCTGAAGGGAGGGGGGAAAAAAAAACTGTCAAACGTATCAGTAACTAACTAATGTAAGGTATCCATTTGCCTTGACCTTGGCGGAAAACAGACAAGGCTGCAAAAGTAATACGTCATTTGTTGGTTGAAAACTCTTTCTTACAAAATTTGGCAGACAAATCATTCTCTCTTCTGTTCTGACTGCCCTGCTAAAAGGCCTGCCCATCCTAACATCTTTTCATTTGTCTTGATAATTGCCATCATTTGTTGTACAAAGCAGTCCAGACCACTCCTTGCTCTTATAAATCTTGCAATAACCTTTGTGCTAAAAGGACATTTGGCGTTGGAATATTGATCAGATTTGAGTAATGAAGACAGGACAAGTGTTTGCTGTAAGAGGCTAAACAGGAAACAGCCACAAGCAGGTATCTGATTTAACAGAAGCCGACTTGTCAGAAGCAAGAAATGTCATCATTCACAAAAACAGGTCCAGAGGCACAAAAAAAGAAATGAACCATGAGACACCTCAAAAGTCTAAATAACTTGTCATAACTTATAATTTGTCAAGAAAATTCAAACAAATAAAAAAAGACTGAAGCCCTTCTCACAACATAAGTGAAGCAGGAGTCTCTCGTAACTAGCCTCTGACATCTGCCACGGAGGCATTCGAACGTAGCCTCCATCCCTCACACACTGCTGACCAGAAATTACTGTAAATCTATAACTGCCCACAGTTCTGGCTTATTTACTGTTTTTATTCTACCATCACATATACTGTGTGGATGTTTTGTTGATGTGGTCCAGCTTTGTCTGAAAGATCACCTCTACAGCCACGAATTTGGTGAGGCTCAGATTCTGATATGACAATTAGCTATGTCTGACATTTCCTTTGACAGCAGGGAGAAACCGATCTGGAGCAAGCCCACTAAGAATTAGAAAAGAATCCTTGTGGTGTCATTTCTAATTGAAGAAATAGCTCTGTAGTTTCCTTTGTAAAAGCTTTCTGTCTTCTTCAAGGGAGGAGGGGGAGCAATACTGCTTGCTCTTAAGTGAAAACAGTAAGAAAAACTAAACTAAGTATTTATGCATGTACATGGAAATTACGTTTTAAAGACTATTATGCCAAAGCCAAATCACTAAAATGTGCTAAATGTCAAGAAGAAGTCAGTCTTGTATCTAACATAGCTGTGGGAGCTCCTCCCTCCTAGTGAGGCTGCTCTGAGGTTGGGAAGGCAGTCAGCTCCCTTACTTGTCAGACTCAATTCCTTTCAGATGTCACCACTGTCTTTTCCCAAATGAATGCTCCCTTGCCTACCAGGTGTCACTGCCTTCAAATTCACCAAGTGTCTAGTATGTGCCAAGCATTTGGCTAGGTCCTCAAGACTTGAGATGGTTAGCAAGATCCCTGCCCACAAGATACTAAGAGTCCAGGGGAGAGGACAGATACATTAATACATTCCTACACACATATGTATGTATGATAAAAATGACATGTTGAAAGGAAGTAATAAATATAAATAAATATAGACTATCAAAGGTAGACAGGTGCAATTCATTCTGTTTTAAAGGGTTGCAAAAAACCTAAGTGAAAACAATATGCTGCAGAAAAGCACATTCAAAAAGCTAACTTTGGGATAGGACTGGGAAAAAAGAAATAAGAATTTTTTTTTCCTGTCTGCATAAGTAAACACAGGACTATTACATAAGAGACTAATGGTCACCTGAGGAGGGAGAAAGGGAATGGGTCACAGAATACAGAGAACAGTGTGGGTGCAATTTTCATTAGGGACCATCCTCCAAGTATACTTTTTTATATTATTTTGACCTTTAAATCATGGAACATATTTGACTCAATTTTTTTTTTCTAAATACAAGTTGAATTTAAAACTTAAAAAACTGTCCAAAGAGAGATGACAGCCAGCAGTACTAACTCATGAAGTGTGAGAATGAGCTCTTATGGCTCCAGGAAAAGCAGGAGCAGAGGTGAAATACGAGGAGGAAGGAGTTAAAGCTGAGCTCGGCCACAGACTGACCCAGAGGAGGGGCACCAGGACAGAGGGAAGACACTACACGTGTTCAGGGCAAGGGATATGATCCCACGTTTATCTCCAGACAGACAATAACTCTGACAGGAAGAGATGAAAAACCAAGAGTAAAGAGACCAACTGGGAAATTAATACAACAGACCAGACCAGATGCAATACAGCAGCAAGGACCGTGGAAGATGTGGTAGAATTAAGAGGAGAGGAACGTTCAATGTGATTCAGTGAAACACTACAGCTGAAAGTCTATTACATGTTGGAGACCATGCTGGAGATAACACAGTTAAAGGGAGAAAGGTTCTCTCTCTCCTTAGGAAGTCAGAGAAGATAAACAGATTTCATGTTCTAAAAGGTGTATGGATGTGGACACGGATGTGTTAGGGGCTGAGAAAGACAGGAGGCATGAATCAAGCCGACAAAGTTCTCAGCTTTCTCCAAAAGGGGGAAGCAACTCTAAGAACATGAGCTGAGACAGTAAAGGCAGGAACGTGAAACTGTCTCTGTGTTCCACTTTGCTAGTAACAAATCCCACAATAACTTTAATGGATGACAAAAATACAGCACTCTACAATGTCATCATTAAGACAAATCATCGATCTGATTATAGCTTTTTTAGAGGGAAAAAACACTACTACATAATACATACAAATCACATATAAAACTCCAATTCTGGAAATTTTTAAATGGGAGAATGGTAACAGAGTATGTCTCAAAACCAAAGCAATATGGTGTATGCTCAGTATTGGTAATACTAATACCTTTTAGTTATATTTACTCTTAAAAAAAAAATAATTTTCAAGACAGAGTATGTATTTGGGTGTTTGAATGGGGAGTGCTGATTTAACTACCCAGTCAGTCCTGGAGCTGGCATTGGAAGTCTGAGGCCACACTGTCTAATACAGTAGCTGCTGGCCACCCTGTATAGTAGGTATGAGCACTTGAAATGTGGCTAATCCAAGCTGAGACAGGCTATACATGCAAAAATACACCGATTCTCAAAGAATTAATATATATATAATATGTTAAATATAATATATATATATATATATATATCACCTTTATACTGACTACATTTTGAAATGACAATGCCTTGGATATAATGGGTCAGTTGCTGTATTATTAAAATTAAATTCGCCTGATTCTTCTCTTTCTAATGTGTATACTAGAAAATTTTTAATCCCATTTGTGGTTTGCATCGTATTTCTAGTGGACAATGCTGGTCTAAGGTACAGGAAGGGGTCTGGGGAAGAGTCCACCCAACTCCTCTGCTTCCTGTCTCTACTGCTCTACTGCTCCAAGCCTGAAGCTGGGAGGACCATTTATTTTCTAGTAAACACCACATCTTCCAGAAGGAACCATACAGAGGTCAACTGTCACCTGTCTCCCTGTTCACTGACCTCTCTGCCTACAGAGGTGTGTTGTGACCTGCAAAGTCTACCTTGTGCTACTGGTCCCCTGACACACACATTCAGAGAGAGAGAGTTCACAAAACAGAACAGTATAGCTCTGGCACGGTCTGTCCCCTGCACATGAAGCTCCCTGACTTAACTACCCATGATATATAACTGTTCCCTTCCCCAAGTTCCCTTCTTAAAGAGAAGCCTTTATAAAATACATGCAACTAACAGAGTCAGCGCTCTATGACTCGCTTTGTAGTTTTAAGGAAATCGTTTAACTATGCTGAACTCATTCTCCTTCTGCAAAAAAATTAAATAAATAAACCACAAAAAAAGAAAAAACAGAAGGTAAACCTAAAACTAGCTTTAATGTATCTTCCAATCCCAACATTCTCTAAGCATTCAAGAAACAATGATTTTTTTTAAAAGCTTTGCACACATATACTCTAGGGAAGTATAAGAAAATGTGAAATTATTCAAATTTCTTTCATACTGAAATCTATAGCTCAAAAACTATATTAAAAAATCACCAAAGAATTGATGTTTTTGAATTATGGTATTGGAGAAGACTCTTGAGAGCCCCTTGGACTGCAAGGAGATCCAACCAATCCATCCTAAAGGAAATCAGTCCTGAATACTCATTGGAAGGACTGATGTTGAAGCTGAAGCTTCAATCCTTTGGCCACTTGATGCGAAGAGCTGACACATTGGAAAAGACCCTGATGCTGGGAAAGATTGAAGTGGGGAGGAGAAGGGGACTACAGGATGAGATGGTTGGATGGCATCACCAACTGATACTCTATCAGTCTGAGTAAGTTCTAGGAGTTGGTGATGGGACATGGAAGCCTGGCATGCTGCAGTCCACGGGGTCGCAAGGAGTCAGGCGAGACTGAGTGACTGAAGGGAATATTTATATTCATGTAACATATCCCAGAATTTCAGCTTTTTCAATTATATTTAAAATAATTATTACTAGAATCTGTTCCTGGCTCAGACCTCTACTGCTGCCACAGCCAGACTAAGGCAGGATTCTCTGGTTTACCCATTCCTAATCATCAAATGGTTCTCAGCACATTGTGAACTAAGGCTTGCAGTAACTAAAGAATCTGCACTTCAAGAAAGAATAATTTACATTGTTTTATATTCAAAAATATTCTGGAATCCGAATACTCACTAGCATTTGTGGCTTATCTTTATACATAAAAATGACAACACTAATCCACCACTAGTAGAATAAACTGTATACTGAATTTATCTTTCAACTGCATATAAAAGATTTGGCTGATGTATTCTTTTTTTTCATCTTTTTCCTCCCTTGAGATCAACAAAAAGTATGCAAATTGGGTAGGGATGAAATAAAATTAACTGGCCCTCCTGAAAAGATCCCAGTTAAGCTCATACACACACTAACTGTCTTAAACACAAGCTCTCAATTCTTAGTCTGGTGATCTCACAATTTGATCTGAATCTGGGAGACAGAGAAGAAAATCCATTCTTCCCCTTACTAACTCACTGTTGCTTCAAGTATGCCTGGTAAGCAGACACTGATCAGAAAACTACAAACCTAGCAGAAATCAAATAGACTCCTCATAAATCTGCAAACAATGGAAAAATACTAATTTCAATAATATTGAACTCTCCTTCCCCCAAAAAACCCTCTATATTAGAAAAACAGGAAATCTGACAGCCCAGTCTTCTTTAGCACTACCATGAAATCTATTTCACCTAAATTTCAAGAGAGAGAGAGAAAATAAGGTACATCAAGGATTTCTTCATATCTTTTCGCCGTTCTTTTTAGATCATCTTCTTTCTCTGCAATTTTTTTATACAACTGATTTGTCTCTTCTTGATGGCTTTCTAAAAGTTCAGCCTCCACTTCCTGGGCTTTATCTAATCAATAAAAAAATGGACACATACAAGAAAATATATTAGGTAAGAATTAATATCTATATACCAGTATCTGTAAGAATCCTTGTTCCAAATTATCAATAACTCGATTAAAATCAACTGATCAAATTGATCAAATGTATCCCTCTCAGGGAGCAGCAGTGCCTTCATCAGGTAATTTATCAGCTAATGCTTTCAGGTTCTTCCACCTGCTCCTTCCCTCTGAAAGGCAAGTCACTTTCAAGTAGCACAGTTTCCATCAGTGAACTTTCTTGGGCAAGAATCATTTTGTTTCTACTGTTTATAATTACATAAAGCACTTAGCACAGTGTGAAAAGAATAAGCTTGAATTATAAATAGCCACTGCTGACTGATTCTGATTGGATTTTTATTGAATTCAACAGTACACTTACCGATGGTCTCCTTTACGGTCATTTCCAGTTCCTGCTCCTTTTGTGCCAGCTGTGTATGAAACTCTCTCATCAGCTGTTTTAATGTGGAATTGTGCTTCAACTCAAGATCTTCCTGCTCCTGTCTGAGTACCAAAATATGAAGAGCTAATTACTGTCATACAAAAAAAGCACTGCATATAGTCTGATCTCACTGGTATCAACGATATTTAAGGGTATGTGTGTGTGAGCACGCATGTGTCTGTCTCCAGCCACAGAAAACTTCTGGAAGGCTAAGTAAACTATGATTAACTCTAGGGAATGGCCCTGAGGATTTGAGAATTTTCATTTTCCACTTAAAATTACCATATACATCATATACATCTATATAACAACATTAATACTAAAAATAATAGAACAAAAAATAATTACTGGGTTATGTACCTAATAATCATCATCTCATACACAAGGAAAGGGTTTTTCCCCCTTAAATAGACATGGAAAAACACTGCTTCTTGCATTTAATTGCTTTTATTTCTCTTCAGTATTTAACTTACTATATTTATGCTTGATATTAACAAATTTAGGTTATGAAACAATATATATATATATCCCAAGAACTGGAATCCCCAGGAATAGTAATATCTCTATAACTTGGACTTATGTTTTCATTTCTGTGAGCTAATCCCATGCTTGTCATGGAGTTCTGCTGTTAATAGAAATGGAAGGGGGAAGATGAGGCCTCTCTTTGTATTTTAATTTGTTTGTTCATTCATTTGAATAACATTTATTGTTGGTCCACCATGGACACAGCACTCAAGTGGGTGCTGGAGCTCAGAGACGGATAAGACAGTCTGTGCTGTGTGGGGCTTCGTGCAGATGCTTAGGTCTCCATGGCTTTTATTTCAGTGTCTGGATAAGGTAGAGGTGGAGATGAAGACCTGTGAGGAGCCTCGGCCGCCCAATGGACAGTCTCCCATTGCCCTCGCTTCAGGACAGAGGTTAGTTGCTTTGGGTACTATTATTTCCAATGTATCAATGGATCCAGATCACCTTTTAATTAAAAATTAGAAACTTTTCATTATGGAAATTTTCAGACATACGCTAAATAGTATAATGAGAGAATAGTGTAATGAGCCCCCATCCACCCAAGATCTAACTTTCACAATTATCAACAATTTGCTGTTCTTTTTCTACCTTTCTTCTGCCACTTTGTGTGTGTGTGTGTGTGTGTGTGTGTATGCACACGCTGTAATACTTGAAAGCAAATCCCAGATACCATAGGATTCCGTCTGTAAATACTTCTGTATTATGTATCATTAACGAAGATTGAGAAGAAAGAAAAAGACTCCACAATACTATTATCACAATTAATAGAATTCATAGGGATTCCTTAATATCATCTAACACTTATTTCATATTTAATTTCCCTGAGTTGTCTCTAAAATTTTTTTTTGACAGTTCAGTTTGGCTGCAAAGAGCTCCATATCTTACATTTGGGGATATTGCTTTTTAAAGCTCTTTAAGGGTTTCCCTGGTGGTCTGGTGGTTAAGAATCTACCTGCCAATGCACTGGACACAGGTTTGATCCCTGGTCCAGGAAGAACCCACATGCCTCGGAGCAACTTAGCCCATGCACTACTAACTACTGAGCCCACCTGCCCAGATCCCGTGCGCCACAACAGGAGAAGCCACCACAATGAGAAGCGCATGCACCGCAATGAAGAGTAGAAGCCTCTGCTCACAGCAACTACAGAAGGCCTACACACCGCAACAAAGACGCAGCACAGTCAATAAATAAGTAAAATAAATAAAAGCTTACTTGATTTTCTCTTCCATTTCTTTTTCATACTCTTTCTTTACTATATCCAGTTCTTGCTGATGCTCCTTCCGCAGCACTCGAATATCTTTCTGCAGTTTAACCACCTCCTGGCTCAGCTTCCGCTTCTCCTGCTCCACCCCTGCTAATTTAAACTCCAGGTCATTGTGATAGGCCTCCATGTTACTAATCAAGCTGGGCTGAACCACGTGTGATGTGGACTTTCCTTCAGCACTTTCTTCCAAAACTTCTGTGGGTTTACTTTTTCCATTCATCTGTTGTAGAGCCTGTAAACTTTCAAGTTTTGAGGTCAGCGCTTCGATTTCAACTCTGTGTCCTTCCCTCTCTCTCAATAAGCAGGAATTCAGCTCTTTTATTTTTTGCTCCAAGATCTGACAGGTCAAGTCCTCCCCCTGGAGCGTTTTCTGGACATTGTCAACCACATTTTCCAAGTTCTGCTTTGCCCCTAAGTTATTTTTATCTCCTTCTTCTTCCAAATGCTGGGAAGAAATCAAGGAGTGTTTCTTGTTTTTTCCTTCAAGTTCTTTTTGAAGCTGATTTATCATCACTCGATCCTCATGTTGTTTTGCTTCGGCCTGTTCTATCTTTATTAAGAGCTCCTGGTATTTGCACTGTATTTCAGAATGAGAAGAAATTATTTCTTCTTTCTCCTGCTCCAGCCTCTGCACTAGCATTTCCTTTTCAATTAAATTTCTTTGTAAGACACTGAGTTTTTCTTCACATGCATTCTGCACACAGCCTTGGGAATCTGCTTCTTTCTCAGTACACACTGCCACATTTTCTGACAATCTGAGTACAACTGACATTTCTGATTGTGGTGAACTTTCCACGGACTTCAGTTTTTCTTCCAAGATGTGAATTTCTCTGTCTCTTTCCTGCAGTTTTGTAGTTAGCTCACTCAGATGGCTTTCTTTGTCTTTTCTGTATTGCTGTTCTTTCTCTTCCATTTGTGATAACAACTGCTTCTTGATGGCAGCAATCTTTTGTTCAGCTTTTTTCTTCAGTTCTGCTAATTTCGCAGCACTTTCTAATTCAAGTCTGTCTTCCAATGCTTTTAACTCCTCTTCTTTGCCTTTCACAACTGAATTCACATGTTCCAATTCTTTCTTCACAGATTCAAGTTCAGATTTCATGGAAGATGCTTGCTCTTCAAGTCTTAAGACTTTTTCTTCAGCCTCTTTAACCCTGTTGTCCTTCTCTTCTCCTAACTCTTGGATGCGCTGGAGTTTCTGAATCATTTCTTTCTGTTCACTATCCTTTTGTTGATGGTAATTTTTAAGAACTTCATTTAAGGACTCAATCTCAATTGTTTTCTGAGCAACATGCTCCTCTAATTCCACAATTCTCAGTGTTTGAGTTTTTAACTCAGTCTCTAAATGGAAATCCTTTTTCTCCATCTCACTCTTCTTATCTTCCATCTCACCCTTTAAATATTCAAATCTTTTCTTTTGCTGATCAAGGTCCTCCTTCAATAAAGTTAACTGCTCATCCTTTTCACTGGTTTCCTTTGTTTTTAACTCAAGCTGCATCTGCAATTCTTTACTAGTATTCTGGTACTGTGTAAATCTTGACTGTGCTTTCTTCTTCCACTCTGAGAATTTGATGGACAAGTGATCTGCCTGTTCCAGAGCAGACGTTTTCTCTTTACTCAGAGTTTCAACTTTCAAAGATAAATCTCGCACTTGATCCAGCAATTCCTGCTGTGCTTCCTCATGTCGCTTACTTAGTGATGAGATGGCTGCTTCTTTTTCAGCTAGGCTGATGCTATTCTGAAGCTGAGCATTCAAATCAGCTAGCTGTTTACTAAGACTGCTGATCTCAGCTTTATTTTCTTTAAGCTCTTCTTTCATCATGGTGACAGCATTGATGTTTTCTGACAACTCTTTCTTCAACTGTGTGATACAAGATTCCTTTTCTGAAGCAGCCTGTTGCTGATTTCCTCCTTCCTTCTGTAAGGCTTCTTTTTCTGTGACAAGACCTTCTATATCAGCCTTCATGCTCTTAATCTGACTTTCTTTTTCTTCCAACTGACGTGCAGCATGTTGAAAAGAATTATTTAGTACACTCTGCTCTTCTGTTAGCTGTCTAAGTTGTGCTTCTAATTCAGAAACCTGGCAAGTTTTGCTTAGGAGTGCCTCCTTCACTTTAGCTGTGTGCTGTTGACAACGGGAGATTCTAGAGAGAATGGCGTTGATTTTACTGCTGCTGATGTCGACAAGCTCACTTGTTTTAGCCTGTAGCAAGGCTTCGGTTTTCTTAGAGTAAACGTCTAGCTGAACTGCTAGCTCCTCGGACAGTTTTTTGAATTCCAGGCTTTTGTCCTCTAGGCTTTTCTTACTGCTGTCGTGTGAAGATTTCAGACTCTGGAATTCTTCTTCTGTGGTTTTTAGCTTCTCAGTAAACTCCAAAACCTTGAGCCTGTCTTTTTCTGCCAGCACCTTCAGTTCAGCTACTTGCTCTTGAAGAAAAGTGTTTTCCTTCAGAGAGCCATTCAAGTCAACCTCCAGCTTTTCAAGTTCAGCTTTTAGTTTAGCCTCATTCTGTGTGAGAGAATCCATGACAGCAGCATTCTGCTTCAACTGTCCCTGTAATTCCTCTAACGCGGTATCCTGCCTAGCACCCTCTTCCTTCAGCCATGCCATTTCCTTGTTCATCTCTTCTTTTTCACATCCAAACAGGAGCATCTTTTGCTTCAGTTCTGCTACCTCTTGTTCTTTCTCCTGTAACTGGATATCATGTTTTTCCTGAAGATCTTCAGCTTGCTGACTAAGTTTCCGCTCCCAGACTGCTATGACATCATCGAGCTCTCGCCTGTGTGCCTCAGTGAGACTTTCTATTTGCTCCTTTTGGTTTGTCTCCAGTCTTGACACTGCATCATTGATTCCAGCTGAGTTAGCCTGTGCCATTTCCAAAATTTTGGCATTGAACTGTTTTTCTTTCTGACTGAGCTCCAGAGCAGTATTTTCAAGCTCTTTTTTAAGTTTGGCTTCCTGATCCAACAATTTCTTCTTTAACATTTCTTGCATCTCCTTTGCTTTCTGCTTAATTTTTTCCATCTTTTTCTCTTGATTTTTAAATTTGGCTTCATATTCCTCTTGCAAAACACGAATACTGTCCTCCTTGGCTGATAATTTCTGTTTGAGTATTTCTATTTCTTTGCTCTGGGCTTCTCTCATTTGTAAAATAACATTTTCCTTTTCCATTAAGAGTTGCTTTGTCTGTTCCTGCTCTGTGTTGTTATCTTTAAGTTGGGATTCATAGAGTTGGGTTAAAGATTTCACTTTTTCTTCCATTTCACAATTCTGTTTTTCAAGCTTCTGCAGTAGATCCTGCACCTGGATTTTGTGCGTGTCTAACTCAGCACAAACATCCTTCTTTTGAGCTTCAACTTCAGCTACCTGTTTGGTAAGAAGAATTCTTTCTGTTTCCAAATCCAACAACTTCTGCTGCAACTGGGCCAGCTGCTCCTCACGGACTTCAGCCTGCTCATGCGCTGTGTTCTGCAGTGACTGGAAAAGCTCCAGCTTAGTCGACGCCTGCTGGAGTTCCCCTTCAGACCTTTTGATGTCTGCCTCTAAACTTTCCACATGGGCCTGATGTTCTTTTAAATGCTTGTCCTTTTCCTTCAGAAGAAGACCAAGTTGGTTAATTTCATCTTTTAAGGCCTTTTCAGTTCTCTGGATAGAAATCTCTTGTTCTTTAATGATACTGTCAACCTGTTGTTGGTGATGATTTTTCTGTTCATCCAGCTTGGCCTCTAATTCCTGCTTCACTCGATCTGCTTGATCCTTTAGTACAGAAAGTTCTTCTTCTAGCTTGTCACGCATTTTTAATACTTCTGACAGTTCAGACGATAATGATTCCAATTCTGTTTGCTTCACATCAAGTTTTTCTAAAGTCTTTTCGTTCATTTCTTCTATGTGGGCCTGAAAGAGTGTCTCTCTGTCTTTCACCAATGTTTCTTTCTCTCGCTCATACTTTTCTCTAAGTTCTTCCATTTCAGTCTGATGCTGTTGCTTTAAGACTTGGAGCTTTTCAGTCCAAATGTTATCTTGCTGATGCTGCAGACTTTCCAATTCTGTCTTGTGTTTTTCAACCATGATTGTAATTTCTTTATTGTGCTTATTTTTTTCAGCTTCCAAATGAATAGTTAAATCTTCTGATTGATTTTTATTTTCTTGCAAGCTTTTTTCCAAAGAACTTTCTAATTCGAGAATTCTCTGTTAATGAAAACAGATGTGTTTTTAATTTATTAGCAATGATATACATGACATGATGTCTACACCTCCTTAAAAACTACAATTTAGGTAAACAATTTTGCATGTCGTATCAAACACCAGAAAGGACAAAGAATCTGTGCTCAGTTCCTAAAGGAATCATATAATGAAAAAAAAAAGATTCTATTTTTTACACAGCTCATAATTCCAGATTCTATTTGGTTAACTATTTCAACTATCTACTTTTCAAAACCATTCTGAATGGATAGTGGGGGGGTGGAATGATAAACTAGATAACAGTAACTGTTGGTAGAAAGATGAGTATTTTTTTCTGTTTTTAAAAAGGCCTATTATAGTATTCTATTAATTTTATAACTTAATTTTGAAAGAAAAATAATGTATCTGGCTTTTACACCAAAAATTATTACTTAGAAGATGTTTTTCAAAAAGAAGGAACTTACACCAAAGTAACTTACCAAATTTTACCAAAGTAGTTTACAAAAAATAATAGTAATAGTAAAATATTATTATCTCATGAAAATATCAATCTTGATTGAAAGAAAAAGAGCTAATTAAGGCAGAGCCAAGGAATATCAGAACTGGAATGGTATTAAGAAATTATCAGATCCAACCTCTTCATGTGACATGTAAGGAAATTAAGGTATAACTAATTTATAAAGCTAACAAGTGAAAGATGCAAGCCTCCTGAGTACCCATTCCCCTTGACTCTGCCACCTTACAAAATGTTGGAAATGGGCTAATAAGACATAGTTCAGAAATATGCATAAGAACTGAGACTGTTTCACTGTCTAAATCAAAGCAAAAGGGCTTAAAAAGTCTAAGTAGTATTAATTTATTCCTAATAGGTGAAATATTTCATGCACTGTTAAGGGAAAGAACAGAGGGCCTTAAAAATGTGCACACTGAGACAGACATACTTACCTGCTCATCACAGGTCTATTTTTTAATATGGGAAAACAGGAGAAAAATTAAGTGTAAAAGTAGAGCAACAGGGTATATAAACCGATACAAACAGAAAATGAATTATGTTCAGACATGGCATGAGATGAAGGTGAAGAGGTAAGAAGGTGTCAGGGCAAGTGCTGCCTACAAAAGGAGGCCTCTTCCTAAGGATGAAGCAGTGGAGCAAGGATGGTGCACTGCTTACTGAGGGCACAGAATCGGAGTGAGTGCCTGACAAATACAGTCAACCAAAGGCAGAGAGTCAGGAGCACCATGAGGCAGACACCAAACCACTCCCACAAATAGCTCTGACTATCTACAAATGGAGTGTACGTATGTGTACGTGCTCAAGTTGCGTCCTGACTCTGCGACCCCATGGACTCGAGCCCACCAGGCTTCTCTGCCCACAGGATTCCCCAGCAAGAATACTGGAGCAGGCTGCCATTTCCAGGAGCACACGTATATGTGTATCTAAAACAAAGTCTTCGCTACAACTTTGTATTGACTGTACATAATAAGAGTTTTCATGTATTAATACAAGTAACCCCAGAGCCCGGGGCCCTGAATAGTGTTTAAACTTACAGTTCTGTATGTCTCTGCTTCTTGTTGAAGGCCCCGAAGTTTATTTTCACTCTCTGTGAGGATTGCTTTCTTCTGCAACTCTAACTCTTCCAAGGCCAACGATTCTTGCTGATCTTTTTCTTGAGTGATCTTCAAATATTCTGACTGACTTTTTTCCTGTGCCAAAAACAATCATACCACCTTAGACCCATGTAGACCTTCAGCATTCTCAAAGCACTGCCACAGGTATTCGTTTCATTTGGTCTGCACACCAGACTTGTGAGGTAGGCAGCATCGTTACCTCTCGCTTCTCACACTCTGGTCTGCAGAAACAGGGCATAGTGGCTTTTCCAGTATGGTCTGGCCAGTCTTTGCCACAGTTACAACTAATATGAAAAATTTTGTTTCCAGTAACCCTACTGTGCGAGTGCATGCTAAATAAGTCACTTCAGTCATATCCAACTCTCTGCGACCCCATGGACTGTAGCCTGCCAAGGTCCTCTGTCCATGGGACTCTCCAGACAAGAATACTGGACTGGGTTATCATGCTCTTTTCCAGAGGATCAAACCTGTGTCTCTTATGTCTTCAGCACTGGCAGGTGGACTGTTTACCACTAGCACCACCTGGGAAGTGTGTGTACTATGTATTCACTACTTAAAATGCTTTGCAAAATATCACGGAATGTGCAGGGTCACATAATTGTCACTACCACTTCTCTAGAGCTTAATATTTCTACTCTAGGCCATAGACTTATGTAATTTATATTAATTTAGGCTGTTCAGTTCAGTTCAATTGCTCAGTCGTGTCCAACTCTTTGCGACCCCATGAATCTCAGCATGCCAGGCCTCCCTGTCCATCACCAACTCCCGGCTGTAAATTTATATAATTTGTGAGAAATACCTTACTATGATAGGGAACCCCACATGGAAAAGCTAATCAAAATTGAGACTACATGTGAATACATGGAGTAGATCAAGGAACTCTAAAAGTCTATACAGCTCCTAAGATCTGGCCCATTTCACTCTGGTGAAGTATATTGCTTTAAGGAAAGATTTTGTACCATACTGTAAGCAGAATGATTTTTAAAAAATTAGTTTCTATAACATCAATTTTGAAACATCATTTTAAACATACTCAACTGGTTAACATAAACTATAATTTAAATGCATTGCCATCTATGCTCATAAATATAAAAGAGGAAATGCTAATAGTCTGCAGAATTTTGACTCTCAATGGCAAACTAACTTCTTTGAGAAACTAGGTAGGAAGAGGAGTGGAAGGGGATGAGCACACGTGCAGGTATGTGTGCTTCTTGTGTTATTTGTGTCCTGCGCTCGCTAGTCGGAGTATGTCTGAAATTATTGATTCCCAAAACACAGTATTAACAAGGTCAATGTTCAGAGTCCAGTGCCCCAATTGTATGTTACTTCTCAGTCATGTTCGACTCTTTCGTGACCCCCTGAACTGTAGCCCACCAGGTTCCTTGGTCCATCAGATTCTTCAGACAAGAATACTGGAGTGGGTTGCCATTTCCTTCTCCAATTACAGTGCCCCAATTACTCTAGCATGAAAACCCACAGCAGGTCTTAATGGCAAGAATTTTTAGCATCATCCCTTGCTTCATTTATGTCCCTGGTGTCTCACTTTGTTCCTTTAATTTCCATGCTACTATTTATGCTGTCCTGTTGTAATTTTTAAGTACTCTTGTAAACAACTTCAAATCCTTTTTGGACCAACAAAGAATACAAGTATGTGCCCATACAGATGTATATTTCACAACCATGAACTAAACCCCTAACCTCAGCCAACAGTACCGTAAATCCATGTGTCTCTTGGCCCCACAGAGATTACAGAACTCCCTGACTCAGTTCAAGGATCACAGCTGCTGGAAAGCCTTAGAGCCCCAGGTTCAAACCAGAGTAAAAACAGAAATGTGGAAAAGAAAGGAGATGAAAATTATAAAAACTATTTCTCATCCTTTCACACTAAAAGTATTTTTTAATTATACCTATTATCTTATGGATAATAACTTCATGTAAAAACAATAATCTACATTTTTGGCATTAATACTTCTGGAAAATCCCATGGACGCAGGAGCTTGGTAGGCTGCAGTCCATGGGGTTGCGAAGAGTTGGACACGACTGAGCGACTTCACTTTCACTCTTCACTTTCATGCATTGGAGAAGGAAATGCAACCCAATCCAGTGTTCTTGCCTTGAGAATCCCAGGGACGGGGGAGCCTGGTGGGCTGCTGTCTATGGGGTCACACAAAGTTGGACACGACTGAAGCGATTTAGCAGCAGCAGCAACAGCAAGGTAACTTATCTAAATAGGCTTTTCACAATTTAAGTAAAATATTTTTTGCTTCAAACTTTCAAATTATACCATGCCAACAACTCTTTCTTATCTTTGCTTTTTTGGTTATTGTTTTAGTTAGCTCAAGCCAGTTTTTTCTTTTTTTTTTTAACATCATATAGACTGAAAATTACTGATATCATTCTACTTAAAAAGGAAAACTGCATACGTGCTCAGTCGTGTCCGACTCTTTGTGATCCCATGAACTGCAGTCCACCAGGCTTTTCTGTCCGTGGGATTTTCCAGGCCAGAATACTTGTTCCTCCAAGGAATGTTCCCAACCCAGGGATCAAACCCAAATCCCCTGTATCCCCTGCATCAGCAGGCAGATTCTTTACCACTGTGCCATCTGTGAACTTGGTAATTTTCATTGTGTCCTCTTTAAAATGCATTCAAGCAAACTTTCTGAGCCTTAAGCTCTGATACATTCGTCTGGTATCTGATATCTATCAAGACATTCTTGCTAAATTATATGCAGTTGCTGGCCAATTGCTTCAGTTAACCTACCTCCCCTTTATTTCTCCCTAATCATAGCCTACAGCCAGGGTGAGAGGAATGATCCACAAACAAACTGATTAATGAAAGCTTGTCAGACGAGCAAATTTAACGTTCAGTTCAGTTCAGTTCAGTCGCTCAGTCGTGTCCGACTCTTTGAGACCCCATGAATAGCAGCACGCCAGGCCTCTCTGTCCATCACCAACTCCCGGAGTTCACTCAGAGACAATACTAAATCAACAAATTCTGACCGCCTCATTCCTGTCTACAGTCAGTCTCTCTGCATCCTCAAAGGTCAAGGCTGAGAGTAGTGTGACCTCAACTTAGAAGGCAGGGGTGAGGGTGTGACAACTTTATAATGAGGGAAAAACAAAATACTTTAGGTACTTACAAGAGCTATTCTCATTTGCTCCTGAAATTCTGTTTCTTGGGTCTGAAGCTTCTTCGTCAGTTCCTGCTCTTTGCTAGCCAACTCCTCTTCATGAAGCTTCTGTAATTTAGCAATTTGTTCTGAGGATTTCTGAAAAGCAGCCAAATAGTTAAAAGTGAAACATCCAGATAAAACATGTCACTCTACAACAAAATAATACTTTATTATCATCAAGCTAACAGATTCCTAAGAGGAAAAATCAGAACATGTTTCCCACATAAATCAAAAGTCACAAAATTCTTGAGAGTTTAAAGAAAAACCAGTAAAGTGTTGCTCCTCATTTAGGACATGAAGAGCTGCAGCTTCAATAGTCAATCCTATGGGGCTGAAGCTCCAATTCCACATCTTACAAAGATGTTCCCACCAAACAAGATGGGGAAGTGCAGCAAGAGGAATAAGGATGTGTTCAGAGAGCGCACTCCATCATGGGCAAGGTGCCCTGGCTGCACCCATCTAATTATGCCTACCTTTCCAGGCATGTACTACTACTTACTAAAAAGTTTGAGTATTGGTCTTGTTCTTTCTTGAATAGGAAGACTCAAATCTTATAAAAATGTCAAACCACCCTAAATAAATTCAAAAATTTAATAAAATCAAATAAAACTACCAAGCAAATAAGGGAAGGCCCACTGGACAAAATGAACATGGAATAATAGCCAGTCTCTTCTGAACATAAAAGTAATGAGGAGGGGCTATCAAGCACTAGAGCAATATAAAACTAGAACATACTGTAAAACTAGTATTAGTGTAATACCAGCATATGATCCGACAAAGCAGTGGAATAGCACAGAGAATCCAGAAGACCCATACACAGCACTACAATAATTTAGTATGTAATAAAGTTAGTATGGCATGTCAGAAGGGAAAACACATGTTATGAAAGAAATGATTTGAAGACTACTACATAGTCATCTGGAAAAAATTTAGGTTGGATCCCTACCTCACTCCTCACACTAAATAAATTTCAGTTGGATCAAAAATTTAACCATAAAAAATGAAAGCATAAAAGTGTCACATGAGAAAAACACTTTTTTTTTTAACTCAATTGAGAATGTCTTAAAGTAGAACAAAAATTTGCTAACATTTAAGGAAAAGAAAACTTTTCTGCATATCGCCCCACCCCCCCAAAAAAAAAGATAAAGACAACAAATTGAAAATTATTTGGATAAAAAAATTTGTTAACATTTAAGGAAAAGAAAACTTTTCTGCATATCGCCCCCCCCCCAAAAAAATGATAAAGACAACAAATTGAAAATTATTTGGAAAAAAATATCTATCTCCAAGGGCTAATTCTTACTATAAATAAAAAGCTTCAGTAAGAAATCAGTAAGAAAAAGTCCAACAGTCCAAGAGGAAAAGGAATCAGGATTTGATCAGGCAACTCAAAACAGAAAACTATAAATTCCATGTAAACATACAAAAACATGTTTGTCATATTGGTAATAGATATGTATATTAAAACTACAATGATGATGTCATTTTTAACTTAGCTCATAAAGATTTTCAAAAAGCCAGGTAACACCATCTTTGTCAGGGCAGGAACATATTCTAATACTTGAATATAAATGGTCCTCCATCAAGCTTGTAGCAACTAGGCAATAATTAAAAATATACATAACTTTTGCCTGAGTAATATTCCACTTCTAGGAGTCTATTCTAAAGAAATAGATGTTAGTGAATATGATAAGAATATTCACAATTTCCAACAAAAAAAACTGAAAGTCTAAATATCTATCCATCAGCAGAAAGTGAAAGTGAAAGTGAAGTCGCTCAGTCGTGTCCGACTCTTTGCGACCCCATGGACTGTAGCCTACCAGGCTTCTCTGTCCATGGGATTCTCTAGGCAAGAATACTGGAGTGGGTTACCGTTTCCTTTTCCAGGGGCCATCAGCAGAAGACTGATAAAATTATGAGCTATTTATAAAATGAAATCCTGAGCTGTCTTTAAAACAAAAGGGGTAACACTGTTAACTCAATAACAAAGAACAATAACCAAGACAGATTATTAATTTGGAAAAGCAAAATACAGAACATTAAAAATAACATGCCATCTTTTATTTAAAAAAAATTAAAGAGAGGGTTAGAAAGCAAAAAAGAGAAATTATATGCAGAGATTATCTCTGGGAAGTATACTCAAAAAGATACACATTCATTTCTTTATCAGAATGCTTTTTTCCTATATCCTGAACATCATGAAATGGAGATGGTCTAAAATATACATTTACTCTTCTTTACTGCAGAGAGTGTAGGAAAAGACTTAAGTTTCAAAACTGCTGTAACCCACTGCAATCTAAAATTATTCTTACTTTCATGACATCAACAACCTCCTGCTTCACGCAACTTAATTCCTGCTGAAGTCTGACACGTTCCTCCTCACTTGCTTTTTCAATGGCTTTTATTTGCTCATCCATTTCGGCTTTCATTTTTCTCCGTGCTTCTTCTGTTTTTTGAGCTGTACTCAGGGCTTTCTCAAGTTCCTCAAAAGCTATAATGAAAACAGCAGAAAACAAGTATCTCAAGAAATACTATCACTGAGCTAAAGTGTTTTACATTCAACTGATGTGAACTAAGAGCAGCAGTAGCAGGACATGTTAAAAAACTCATCACTGTTTAAAGCCAAGAGGTATTTGAATGGTAGTTCAACAAAGCCACAAGAAAGGTCCAGTCACCGAAAGCAATTTGTCATTGAGTTCTGGATTCAGCTATTAATATGGCTTATACTGTATGAACTTAGGCTCAAAGTTGGAAAAAAATATTAAATGACTCAAGATTTGCCCCACTCTCCCCACAAGTGTCATAATGGATAGCAAATTCATAGAAATGAATACTTGTACCTACTTCTGTAGCATATAATTGCAATTGCTTCTTTGTCTGCTATGCAAGTTCTTATCTATTATCAGTAACTAGCTAACACTATTGTATACTCACTGGGATATTTTTAAGGACGAAAAAATTATTCTTTGACTAATCATACTTTCAAAAAAAAAAAAAACCTCTTAACCATATAATAAAAGCAGGATTTTTTCCCTAAACATTTACTGGATGAATCACATATTTCAGTTCAGTTCAGTTCAGTCACTCTGTCATGTCCGAATCACATATTTAACCAATGTATTTTGATATGAAACCTACTACTTATGTAAGTCTCAAAGGCTGAGCGCCGAAGAATTGATGCTTTTGAACTGTGGTGTTGGTGAAGACTCTTGAGAGTCCCTTGGACTGCAAGGAGATCCAACCAGTCCATTCTAAAGGAGATCAGTCCTGAGTGTTCATTGGAAGGACTGATGCTAAAGCTGAAACTCCAATACTTAGGCCACCTCATGCAAAGAGCTGACTCATTGGAAAAGACCCTGATGCTGAGAGGGATTGGGGGCAGGAGGAGAAGGGGACGACAGAGGATGAGATGGCTGGATGGCATCACTGACTCGATGGACGTGAGTCTGAGTGAACTCCGGGAGTTGGTGATGGACAGGGAGGCCTGGCATGCTGCGATTCTTGGGGTCGCAAAGAGTCGGACACGACTGAGCGACTGAACTGAACTGAGCAGGGAGTTTTGGGGTGAAATAAGTAAGAATACAGGCTCTGCAAAAACAGTCACCTAGGCTACAATAGTCAGATCATTAAGGACAGCTCACTCAGCATCAAAAAGAATCTGATAGCATGGGTACAAGAGCTGAGTAACTAGACACCGAAAATACATAAGTATGTGTGTTTGTGTGTATATGTGTGTGTGTGTATGTGTGCACTGTATGTGTGTAAACACACACTTTCTCTCTCTCCCCCTCTTTCTCTCTCTACTGACAGAATAATATCCTGTGAAAATCCTAGTGCTATTATCATCCTCAACTATTTTCTTTAGTCCTCAAAGAATAGAAGATTTCCCTTTACCAAAGAGAAGAACTATAAATAAAACATCAATTTTCAAGATGAGTTTTAATCCTTTTAAGAAATAAATATTCAGGTTGACAATTCATTGACACGTGCAGTATTTTCACTTTCAGTGGTGTAAGAAATGTGGAACTTCAACCGATGATATCCCATAAAAAGCCCTTTCATTAGCTACAATTTCACTTAACAGATAGTGGTTTTTGCAAAGAAACTGCATACCTAAAGACAAACCTGTATTCTAAAGCATTTTCTTAATGGCGAAGTATAGTAGGTATAGAAAAAGCCAACAGAAAGGTGGAATTCTGCTAACAACTGGGAAACACAACTTACTTTGCTTACTACCTTAAAAAAAAGAAACAAACTTCTCAATGGCACCTCACTCCAGTACTCTTGCCTGGAAAATCCCATGGACAGAGGAGCCTGGTAGGCTGCAGTCCATGAAATCGCTAAGAGTCGGACACGACTGAGCAACTTCACTTTCACTTTTCACTTTCATGCATTGGAGAAGGAAATGGCAACCCACTCCAGTGTTCTTGCCTGGAGAATCCCAGGGATGACAGAGTCTGGTGGGCTGCCATCTATGGGGTCACACAAAGTCGGACACGACTGAAGTGACTTAGCAGCAGTAGCAGCTCTGGCAATCATGCATTTGATATTTTTTAAAAAACCTATCCAACTTATTCATTTTATATGCCCAAAGTATAAAACCAGAGCTCAAATAATATCTAAATTTTAAAGGCATATTAATTAAGTTTAATTATTTTTAAAGATTGCCTACTCCAACTCCAGTGATATTTGCCTGCAAACACCAAGATGATAATCCTCAGACATAAATATTCTGGTAAATAAAATATTTAAAGGATTATGGTATCTTTTAGATATTCTTTTACTATAAATTCTGGTGTCCAGCATAAATAAACATCTCTTGCTCGTAATAAGAAATTAGTTTCCTTGTTTCTTAAAAACCAGTCAAGTAAAGTGATCAATTACAGGAAAGAAATCTTGTAACAGGGTGCGTACTGCTTAAGTTTGAGCTGAAGGCTTACATCTGGGAAAGAAAAACATGGAAAAAGGAATGCTGAATTTTTAATGTTTGGATGTCATCACCATCTTTTCCTTACAGCTAATATGCAGCATATAAGATTGTATCTTAGCATTTCTAAGCACTTCACAGAAATATCTTAAATCAGGCTCTAGAGAACCTGAAGATAGCTATGATATTCTTCCAGCAAGACCGAGTTTTAAATGAAAAGCTTCTGTCAATTAAGCAAAACAAAACTGTACATAGTCAATACCAAGTGAAACTTCCTTTTTTCAAAATTCCAGAATCCAATAAAGTATAAAAATAGATACAGGGCTCTCATCTTCTTAATCAACAACAACAAAAATCAATGCCCCAAAGTTCCTTTTGGATATAATTTTTCAAAAGTTGATCTCCCTAACCATACTCAGTAAATTTTAGTACATTCTACACGGTAGTGTAATTTTAGTGTTTAATACTCCAAAACAGTTAAGTCACTTGATTATCCATCATATAATGATTAACGTAGGACAGATCTGGTTCCAAAGTTCTCATCTAAATTTAATCTTTTCTTCCCATGCTCTGCCACCTTGTCAAAAAACAATGTAATTTTATACCTAAAAGGACACCTATGAGACTTTTAATTCGACATCTTCATTGAAATGTAAGAACTGAGTCCTTCAACTTTTCCTTTGGATGATAAGTCAACTTAACTATACAGGGTTTAAGGAACAATCCTTATCTTGCATTATTTTTTAAAACTAAGAATGCTGGCATTGATCAGGCTCAGCTGAGCAGTAACATACCTTACTGAACCAGAATTTTTGAACCAATCAGTTACTGATGGCTTCTAGCTCTCAACAAAATTCACCATGTTATGCCTCTGATAGACATACAAAAGGGGCTTCCCTGGTGGCTCAGAGGTTAAAGCGTCTGCCTGCAATGCAGGGAGACCTGGGTTCAATCCCTGGGTCGGGAAGATCCCCTGGAGAAGGAAATGGCAACCCACTCCAGTATTCTTGTCTGGAGAATCCCATGGGTGGAGTAGCCTGGTGGGCTACGGTCCACGGGGTCGCAAAGAGTCGGACACGACTAAGCGAATGCCTAGCCTAGACATACAAAAACTCACTGCTTTCCATCTCCATCGTGCTTTATGAAAATGTTAAGTCCCCCCACCCCAAACAAAATTTTAAACAGGCAGTAAAACACGTTTCTATATCCATGTACAGAAAACTTATTTCAAACACATTCTACACTGCACCACAAATGAAGCCACTTCCTTACTGGAAGTCTGTCTCTAAAAACGAGTCCCATTTCAATGCTGAAGGAGGATATGCTGAGCGCCTACTTACTAACCAGAAACATCTCACCTTCTGATCCTGCGACCACCAGATACAGTAAGTGGTGTCCACGGCCTGTGATATTCTAAACGAGAATTCCCCCTCCCCTTTCCAAAAGGAATCTACACTAGGATTTTAACGTTGAGTACTAAAGAGGTATGTTCTGAAGGCTTACGTAATTTACCTTCCAATTCCCAACAACATGAATGAGTGGGGAGAAAGAAAGCGTGCATCAGCCCCAGCTGACGAGCCTTCTGCCAACATGCAGGAGTGCGCAGGGAAACCGTGGCCATAGCACACCAACGGGAAGGCTAAGCACCAGCTGCCGCCAAATGTTGCAAGAACACATGGTGTTCTTCCAAAGCAAAATTCAATGTATCTCAGGCAATTTTCGTTTTCAAACAAAATCCTGTGAAAACATTTCTACGAAAAATGTAATATACCTTAGGAATAGTCCTCTATCAGTGGACAAACACAGGTCACACCTTTTACTGCCAGCTCCTCACCTTTCCCTTAGATAAGGTTCTCTTATATCCATGAGAGGTATAAAAATGGACAAATGCTCACTATAAGAGTTACATGAGCTCAGTAATCCAACCATTCATTCATCATATATTTATTAGATGTTTGCCATCTGTCAAGCATATGCTAGGCACTGGGTGATATCAAGAAAGTATTTCACAAAGACAGTTGAAGTTATAAGGTGTGTGTGGGGGGGTGCAAAGTATAAAAGAACTAAGCCTCAGACTAAGCTAGGACGATTGTGGCATTTGCTTTTGTCACTTCAGCATCCTTCCCCGCACCATCCTCAAAGTCCTAAACAGTCATATTAATAACAGCAAATGCCAGAATTCTGAGATTCTAGGCAGCATTACTATTGTGCAGCACTGTCCTGGAAGACACTTTACGACAAAAATAACAAGACCCGCTCTACTCCCCCTGCAGGGAATAAGGAAAGAGGCAGAAAAGTGGAAAGGCTGGCAACCTCTAGATTAACTAAGAAGCTGAATAATAACATCAAGAATGAGTAAGTAAGCCAGTGCCTATTTCTTTATCCCAGCAAAAAGCTGCTAGAAATGCATGAGGTATTAAAAAAAAAAAAAATACAGCTAGTATTACGAAATGAATAAAATGCAAATTAACAGAAAAAAACAACAAAAAGTTCTTATTTATCAGAATTCCCACCCAATCATCAAGCCTCTTTTGTGAATAAAAGCAAAAGTCTAGAGCAGCAGTTTTCAAAGTCTGATCTCAAAATCCTAGAGTCCTGAGACTCTCTGAGGAGCTATAAGGTCCTCCTTTTTCCAAATACTTCTCTGCATGAGGGCAGATGTTCTTGATCTATTTCAACCAAATTAACATATCACAACAGACTGAATGTAGAAACAGACATGAAAATCCAGTTATCTTCTATTAAGTTAAACAATAAGATAAGCAAAGATGTAAAATAAGGTTTTTCTTCACACTAAATTGTGTTTTGGGAAATACAGGTAGTTTTCATTAAAGCATTTATACTTACATGTAATAGGTTTTTAACTGTTATTTTTAAAAGAACTATTTTTAAAATTTCTTAGCTTTAATTTCTAATATAATAAATACCAATCCATATTACCCACATAATAAAAACTCTTTGGAATGCTCAACAATCTTTAAGAGTACAAGGAGATCCTTGTGTCTAAAAAGTTTGGAAACCACTGGTCTAGAGTTTACATAAATGAAAATAAAATGATACTACCACCCAGTGGCATAAACCAGCTAGTGCAATACTTGTAAGCTGGGGCCTTCAGAAATCTAATAAATAATAACATTTTACAATGGAAATCTACTTTTCAAGCCACTTCCCAAAATACATAACAAAATTCACTCTAACAGATTAACTATGCTTTGATCTTTAAAGTTTTTACAGATCTATCCAAATTTTAACATATTCCTCACATTAATCATGCAAATTTATCTATCAAATATTCTGAAAACTTCAGGATAATCTTGAAAAATATTAGGCTAAAGCTAAGTAAATTTAATTAAATTGAAAATGTCATTTTGTAATAATTGTGTTCCTCTAGTTGCTGATGCTTTCCAGTAACAGTGACAATTGCCAGGAACAGAAATAAGTGCAGGGTGACAATGACTTTCCAAAGATATGGATGCACAGCTACTACTGCAGAAACATATCAAGCACCTACAAATATATGATTATTAAATAAACAACCTATATTAAAATCAAATTCCATTTAAAATAATAGAGTTTTCCATCAGGTGTTCATTCAGTGCCAAAATGTGTACTTACTATTTGCCTAAAATGGCTCTCTTAAATTCTACTGTAATTCCTAATTTTTTGCCTGAGAAACATGGAATTTTCTTTGTAAAGCTTGTACTAAGTACCCATGATAAGGAAAAAAAACAGCCCTTACCCCAGTCCTGTTCATACAAGGCTTGGGAAAGGCACCATGATTCACTTATTGGCATGTGTGGATGCACAAAAATAAGATGTTTTGTGAGACTTAAGACTCCAAAAAAACTCTGTGACAAATTATCAGCAACTAACAAAACATTTAAATACACATGTGATTTTTGTTTGTTATATAAATATGCATAAATCTTATACAAGGTTTAAAAAGAAACTATTTTAAAGGGTTCTTCAAATAAATATGTTCCACTGAATGCCTTTGGTATTATCAGCCCTATACTATACAAATGAAGGGAAAAAAAACATATAACTTAATTCCTGAACAAACACAACATGACAATAAAAAAGCAAACAATGTTATGAGTTAATCTACATCTTAAAGTGCAGCCAATCATATAAAACACAGAACCTCAGCAAAAACAGGGTACATGAAAAGGAAACAGGGTTTATGAAAGTTAATTCACTCTGGAAACTTTCCTAATCCAAGCAGAATATTTTACTCATTTTGCAGAATTGTAGGGAAAAACAATGAGGGGAAGGTGTTAATACTACGATGTGGGTTTTCTTTTATAATGGCTATATTTAAATAACTTAAAAATAACTAACAAAAAAGAGTAGAAATTTATGGGTCAGACTTTATCCTGAGAAAAAATTCAAAGATGGAATAAGCTATATTATAAAGCTGTTATAGTATTAGTCATAATAATGAAAATAGAAAATAATCTAAGTGCTGATCAGCAGGGAGATGGTTAACGATGTACATGCATTCTGACAAAGCCATTAAAATATGTTAGTACATTAGCAACATGGAAAAGTTCTCCTAATATAATGCTAAATAAAGAAAAAGGAGCATACAAAATTATATGGACAATTATGATTACAATTATATAAAATAAGGATTATGAAAAGACTAAATGGAAGTGTATTGAAACAACAGCAATGTGCTTTCATTTTCTCCATTTCCCAATTTGTTTTTTGTAATATACTACATTAATGATTAGCCAGCTACTCTACCTTCTATTTCAGTTAAAAACATACACACACATGCACATACAAAATAGCCAAGACTTAGTGTGAACTTAACATTCTGCATGAGTGATACTAAAGAGATAATATTCTAGACAATTAGTAATAATACACAGCACTTAAAAAACACCATTACATATTTAAGCTGAACCACCAGAATTCTCCAAATTTAAAATCTGGTTACTTGATGATATGACCATCTATTTTAAAATAACACCTAGAAAGGAATACTATCGACAGTGTTGTAAAATGCTTGTAACAAAAATATTTATTTTTTGGCTTTCTTTATCCACTGAAATAAGTAATTTTAAAAACACAAAAGTGCTACAGTACTGTTCTTCAGAAAACACGCCTAGCAGTTCCACTGTAGAGCTGAACTGAGTAAGTACTACAGCCTGATATCACATCAAGCAGACGTGTTACCATGTACCCACAGTTTAAGTATTTTATGATAGTATTATTCTTTTTAAAATCAGAGACACTAAGATTTCTTTTGTCCTCCAACATATGAGAAGCACCACAGTTTGCCTAGAAAAACTGTGAGAAGCAGTGCAATAGACTGTTTTCCAAGAAAAGTAGTGAGGAATGTATTTGAGCTGATTTGACCTCCAGAATAAGTGTGCCCCCCAAATTAGTTACTTGTCTGCAAATATCCACATGTCAAGAACTGCTAAATATAAATTAATTTTTTACAATAAAAAATGCATTGGAAGAGTTCAGATTCTTTGATAATTATTCTATGTACACAATTTACTTCTAAAAATCTTAACCACATGGTCAGCTTTTATGTGTTTAGCCTTTGAATTTTAAATCTAAGAGAAAGACAAACATTTAACAGAGAAACTAAATTCTCCAAGCACCAGATGATATTCATATGCTACTAAAGAAACTCTACTTCCTTTACAGAGACATTTTCTTACTTTTAGTACTAAATTTGGACTTTTCTGTTAATTTGTTTTCAATACAAAACAAAAAATATGAACCTGAAGTTTTCAAAACTTAAAAACTAATCAACCCAGACTGTATTACTCCTGTCTCTTATACACATCTGACAGTACTATAAACAGATAAGTTTTTAACTTATAGGCTATGAAATATTTATAAACAGTTTTATGAAAATCATATTTAAAGGCAAAATACATAAAAGGTACAAACTACCATGTATAAGCACAAAGAATATAGCCAATATTTTGTAATAACTATAAATGGAATACAACATTTAACAATTGTGAATCACTGCTATATACCTGAAATTTATATATCAACTATACCTCAACTAAAAAATAAACAAATAAAGACAAAATATATCTGAGTTTCAGAGAAGTAAGAGAAGAAGGGCTATATTACAAAACAGTTGACTGCAACAGCAGCCTGGGAAATTTTTATCCTACATATGAATTAACTGTATGTTTCACCTGCCTTTTCATCATTCACCTCATTTTATTTGTTATTCATGGGTTTCTATCCCCTCACCAAGATACACCTCAATTTAAAAAGGAAATGTAACCCTTCACCAGCATTATTTCCTCTCAGCTGGCTACAACAGTCAACAAAAGCAACCCTAAAAATGAAAAGGCTTGACATGAGAAGCTCAGACTTTGCAGTAGGTTTTTCTTCTGTTCACAGAAACCAGTGTTTAACAACATCTCATAAGTCTCCAACTGCTTCAAGGAAGTTGTTAGAGGTTATAACCTGAGAGATTTTGCTACTAATGCTCTCTGAAGGGAAATCTTCTTAGGTTTAAAACAACTGCAAGGAGATATTTCGGAGCACATCTAGTGTGAACCAACTACCCCTCTCATTCAGACCCATTCCTCTCCTTAAACCTTACAATCTGGTTTCTAAAATCATTTCTGAAACAGCATTCTATGAATTGAATCCTCACGCAAATTAAAGAAATTTTAAAAAATCTTCATCCCACTTTCTGCATTTTTGGAAGCCTAAGTGGCCACTATTCCTATGACATCCCAAGTTAATTTTTTTCTTCTCATTTACTTCTCTTCACCAAATGCAAGATGTCTATGTTAAGAGCACAGACGCCAGATGTAAAATGCCCAGATTCAAATCCCAACTACCCATTTAGTTTCTGTGGGTGAATCTAAGCAAGTTACTTCTATGTTCTTAAGTTTTCTTGTCTCATTCCTTATTTGTAAAATGAGAGTAACAGTGATACAGGTCACAGAAATGTTAAGATTTAAATACACACACATACGTGAGTGAATACGAGCAAGGCAGTCATGACAGCCTTGCAGAAAGTGACTGCTGGCCATCAGCAGCAGGTGCCACCGTGGCCGCCGGTAGAGCAGTCTCAGAGAAATCAGCCTCTTGCGTAATGTGAACCACAGACTGCAACCTCAGGCCAGTGACTCCAGAAAGACACTCCAATGTCTTATTTCCAAATTTCCACAAGTCAATTCCATTTGGAAAGCGCATAATTGGCTCAAATTCAGAGAATCTAAGCCAACTCATCGTTCACTCTATTCCTCAGTGTCCCCATTTAGACTCCCTTTCTTCTGGAGTCATGTGACTCATTCAGTCTCCAAACCTTAAATCTCTGATGTCTTCTTAGACTCCTGCTTTTCTTCTGCCCCTTCAAGCTGGCTGGATACCAAATTCTGCAGAATCAACCCCTCCTCTTCTTCCCAGATCCACCATCTTAGACAAGGCGGCCAAAGCTCTCAGTTCCCAAAACCTGGGTTTCTACCTTTGCTCTTAAGTTCAACTTTGCACTTCATTTCTTTTCTACATACAACACTGGTTTCCATCACATTTATACTTTCCTATTACCGGTTTCCTAACATGGAAAACACACCAAAGTCTAAACTCAGCTATTCAGTATCTTTACAGACTTTAACAGTCAGTTCCTTCACAATCCAACTTCATTTTCCACTTCAGCAAGAAAGATTTCCAGCTGACACACACACCATCTACAGTCACTGTGCCTGCTTATGATCTAGAATCTGAAATGTAAGCTGCCCCGCCTGTCTGTATAGGCCCATTCTATTCACTATCTGAGGCCCAACTCAAAACTCCCATCCTCACGAACGTGAAGGTCCCATTCGCTCTACTCTCACCTCTTTCAAGCATCTCTCCTTTCTTGTCTTGCATTACTCAGTATCATACCCTGCTGAACACTGTGCTGGTCTCAACACTTCACAGCCTAGCATTTGTTGGGTCAGAACATAATGCTGCTGTGTATAATGCTGAATTCTTCCATCATTCTCTTAAAAAAAGCAAACTGTATCTTATATTTTTTGTTTATCCCCAAGCATCCATAAGGTAGCAGCTATTTAGTATGTACCACACTGTGCCTACCAGGGTTGTTCCAAAATGTACACCTAAATTTTGATAGTCCAAGGCAGTGGTCACCAAACATTTTCCACAAAGAGCCAGATAATAAATACTGTAGGCTTTGCAGGGCTCTATATAATAGGCCCAGCATGAGCTGCCTTAGCAGCACAGACCATAGTTTACCAAGCCCTGCCTCTTCTAAAGAACACTCTACCATAAAGAGGCTCTAGAGGTGAACGTTTTTATCCATATTTAACTAATTTTTCTAAATGTTGGTTAGTCAAGCACTTCACATGACTTCTGAGTTCCAACATAAAACAAGTAACCCCTGATTTCTTACCAGCTCTTTCAGACTTTTCTTTCTGTTCCCGTAACTCCTCTCCCTGGGTAGTCATCTGTTTGATGCGACTGCGAAGTTGGGCAATTTCTTCTTCTTTCATTTCCAGGGTTTCATGCATCTGACGTTTTGTCTCTGCTATTACCATTCCCTAAACAGAAGTGCAGACTCTAAAGCATTTGCATAACAAAACTGCATTATTAAGAGCACACAACAAACTTACATTCAAGGGCAGAAAACATGTTTCTTACTAAGTAGAGCATAAGAATTATTTCAGTATTTCACAAACTGAAGTCTGTGTCCTGAGTATATACTACACTATGTACTACAATAACTTCAGTTACCTGGCATATCAGGGTATTTTTAATATAAAAATTGTTTTAATAATAGTTTCAATCTTTAAATTGTTAAAAACACATTTTAGTTAAAAGATTTATAATCTTTTCATAAATGCTTACTATAATTTTCCCTGTCTTAGTAAACAGTTTACAATAAATCAAAAAAATACGGCCTTTTGTATTTGGCTCACAACCAACCATGATTACTGAACTGCGCTCTAACATAGGGGAAGACCCAAAGGCTGCCAAGAGCATAAGGTTACCACTGCCATACTGGATGGACCGAGACTGTGGTACAGATCTACCTGGTTTTTCTCTTTCCTCTTGTGACAATCTCTGGTCCCAACACCATTCCTTATTACTGTCAGTGGGCAATCCCATTCCTCCAATTTGCTAACTGTCTTCCCACTTTCTGGTTAATCTACACAAGAAATGAAGGCCGCTGGTGGGAAATATAATCAAACAGTAGATGTTATATCAGTCATTTCAACTAACAAACAAAAAAAGAAAAGTGTAGTTCGACTTGTCTCTTGAAAACTTAAGACTCTGAGACAGCTAGTTTATGATATTAACAAAAGTATTACCTTACTTCTAGGGTTTGTCAACTCTTGCTTTAGGGTCTGACTCTTCCAGACAACTAATATTAATGAACAGATTAAAAACCAGGTAAGAGGGGCATTATTACACAAATTTCAAAACAAAATTGTGAGCCTTCAGTTTCCTCAAAAACCAACTCACAGTGGAAAAAGAGAGAGACAGAAAGAGAGAGGAGTGGAACCAAAAGATTTTAAAAAGCCTTAAGAGTCACAACAACAAACTGCAATAAAAGAACCTCATTTGGATTCTGCGTCACAAAAAAGAGCAAAAGTGCATGAGACAAAAGGGAAAATCTGAAACTGCTGAGACTGTTATCAAGGAATTGCTATTAAATTTTTAGACGTGATAATGATAATGTCGTTATATTGTTATAAAAATAAAAATAGTCTTTTATTTTAAAAGACACATTAAAATACTTATAGAAGAAATGATAAGATTTCTTAGATTTGCTCTAAAACAATCCTGGGATGAGGATACTGGCAGCTGGGAATATACAGATGAAACAAAAGTAGCCGTGAGATGTTACGTATTGAAGTTGGGTGATGGGTTCACAGGAATTCCTTTTATTAACCTTTGTATTCTCTATAATAAATTTTCTCAAAAAATTTTTAAGCAAGATCTTTATGAAATTAATGGAATATAATCTAGTAAAGTGGACAGAACGAAAAGACTGACAATACATTTCAACAGCAGAACAGCTCTGACACTTTCTTAATTATATGGTCACTTAAAATCTGTAGTTTTAAGTACCAAACTAAAGAACATGGTGGATGGTGTAGAACTAATTGGAAGCTACTTTGAAAAAGAAAAAAAAAATGGACCCATGAACTTGGCACTGAATAACTTTAGTCAAAACTGTTTGTTCATGAATTTTTTTAGTTGTCTTTGCTGTCATAGCTGAAGCTACTGTCCCAACTCTAAACTGCCAATCTCACCTATACACTCTAAAGTTTATTTGCAGAAATTTTTATTTATGTTAATGTATATATTACCACTGCTTTACTTTTTGGGCAATTTATCTGAGAGATTAATCTGTTTCTATTATATTTGAAAGACAATACTTATATCATTCACATTTAGTAATGCCTTAACTGTAACTAATTTAACTTTTCTCTAAAAAGTAGTTATGTAATATAAACAAATTTCTTTTGCAACAGCATTCTAATCTGCAAATCAAAATGCTGACTGGATCAAGAAATCACAGATTCAGCTTCACATGATACAAAACTAATAGTTATATAAATCTAGAAGTGAAAACAAAGAGGTTTTTTCATGGAAGCAGCCATAATTATTCTGGAAAGCAGAAGTCTGAATGCTTCCAATTGCTTCCAAAAATGAACTGGGGCGGGGGGCCCTCGACAAATTTTAGTATCATAAGTTTTGTTGTTTTACCTTATCTTGTTCAAGCTGTTCAATTAAGTTCTTTGCATCACGCAACTGAGTGATAAGTTTAGTCTTCTCAGCCATATGAAGCTCCTAAAAAAATTTTAAAAATTCATTTCCATCTCTAATAAAGTTTCTTCTTATATGCGAACTCTAAACATTTTATCTAAATTTGAATACTCCTACAAGTCTAGTAGGAGAAGAGAACACAGGATGTGTCAAAAGGACGGTAAACGGTAGACTCCCAGGGCACTCAGGGGCCCTCTCCACGCTGTCTACGGAGGAAGGGGCAGGCCTTCCAGAGGAGGTGGCGGCCGCGCTGGGGCCTGTGGATCTACCGTCACTGGGCCGCGGTAAGCCACACTCATTCGCTCTTTTACCTTCATCTTTTCTAGTTCTTGAAGTCTTTCATCCAGTTGCTCCTGTAGGGCTTCTTTCTCACTAGTTAACTGCGCACACTGCTCCTTATGTGACCGAATGGTCTCCTTGCAGCGCTGCAGCAGGTTCTCCTGACGCTTAACTCTCTGCTGAAGCGCTTCCACCGCTTTAGCAGAAGCTCCATCTCCCACTGTCAACAGTAAAGCAGCATAAACAGGGACTGTCAGTAAAGAACCTGAGGACTCCCCTGGATTCTGTTAGTGCACAGGAATGTATGCTCATCTCAACACTTTGCTATACTCTGAGCCACTCAGAGAAGAGAGGGGCACCCTTCCCAATTTCTACCTTGCTGCTATTTGTGTCATCTGTAGCTGAAGGAGCTGAGTAGCACATTCACCTCTTCCGTGGTTCCACCTCAGCCCAAATGACACACAGCACTCAAGAGTTAACTAATGTTAACTAAATTCACCCTCCTTAAAAGACAGTTTCATGGCCATCTTTCACTCTTTGCCAGTGCCCCCTGTGTCTCAGTGCCTATACCAAAATGATCTGTAAAGTATTCCTTCCAAAGTATTCTCATCTCGTCCAGAGAGGAGTCCTGGCGAGTAGGCTTTCTCCACCTCCTTACATTAATCAAACAGCCCAGGGAGTATTTCAAGAGCCCTTACAGGCTGGTTGCTCAGATAGATAGCTGTTCAGCTCTTTGCTCTGGTGCTGGCTAGACCAAAAGTTTATCATCAATTTCTTTGCAAGGAAGCTAGTAAATAAAAACTGGGAATTTTACTGAATAGATACCTCAAAGTCTCTAAGACTAGGGTGGACTATAATTGGATTTTAAAACAGAATTTAACTATTCTTTCTTTTCAGTTAGAAAGCAAGTAATAGGGCAAATACTGGGATCTTTTAAAGTAGAAATATGTAAGCAGTATTACTTAAAAACAAAAAGACAAATTATGACAAAGAGCATATTCCTTAATCTTGAGTAGACCTGACCTTTTATATGAAGTCTAGCTACCACACTCAATAAAACAGTATAATGTAATGAATTTCAATGACAATGCAAATGTATGCTACTCATAGACTTTCAAGTAGTAAAACAATTACTTACTTTCTCCAGAATAACAATAAACAAAAAGCCCAAAAAACCATCAAAACTCTTGCATCTCTTAAAAACAAGACAACAGGTCCAAGATGGAGGGTTATGTTAAGCCCCAAGCCACCAAACTGAGACTTAATTACAGTTTTGACCTCTCCCAGAAATAGAATCTTAAGCCAGTTCAGCAGGAATCACTTGGTCAACACTAGAGAGGTCACGTGCCTGACAGACCCTCTGCCTCCTCCAAAGGAAAGGGACCTTGTCACAACCAATCCACTCTTCGCTACTCTAACTTCCTTGTTCCACTCTCTTCTGTCTATAAAAGTCTTTCATTCCTTCCTTTTGTACAGCTCCCAGGAGCTCCTTTGAATCTGCTAGAGGAGATGCTGCCCAATTCATGAATCACTGAATTATGCCAATAAGATCCTCTAAATGGACTCAGTTAAATTCTGTTTTTTAACGCATCTTTCTAGAAATATGAGGGTCAGGGACATTTTACTTCTACCTCAGTCCATGTCTATTAGTTCCTGCCCTAGAATCGCTCAGCATCCTCCTATAGTTTTTAACTTAACCTTCTGACAAGCTGAAGCTTACCTACTGGCTCTACATCACTGTCTGTGTTCTCTTTAGTGATGCCTTCAGCCTCTGGTTCCATCTGAGGGAGTGGTTTTGGTAGATCAGCATTCATTGGGCCATTTCGTAACCGTTGCTTCAGCAAAGAAACCTAAAAACAAAAAGATTTTCATTAGGGGGGAAAAAAAAATTATGGCAGTAGTACTTTCTTTAAAATGGAGACGGGATAGAGTAAAAGGTATCATTTTTGCTATAAAGGAGGGAAAAAAATAAAAGTAAAAAATTTACTCCCAATGCAAACAATTTTGGTATTTGCTATTTTCAGTGATATCTTAGCCAGAAGACATAATAAATCAAAAATTATCCTTAAAACTAACTGAGATGAAAAGCAGAGAGTTTTAAAAATAGGCCTTAAAAAAAAAAATCCAGAACCTATCAGAGATCCCATCAAAATCCCTTTATTTTCCTTTATCCAAAAATTCCACACTTCTTTTTTACCTGAGTCTGGAGAACACTGATATACTGATCTTTTTCCTCTAAAGATGCATCAAACTCCTCCTGAAGATGTTTTTTCGCTTGTTGGTCCATTTGAAGCTCCTAAAACATAAAGGATTCACAGGCAGTTTTCAATACAAAACAAAAAATATGAACCTGAAGTTTTCAAAACTTAAAAACTAATCAACCCAGACTGTATTACTCTTAAGGTATAAGCAACAATATTTAGAGAATAATTAGCATTTAAAACAGTAGTATTTACCTCAACAAATAATTCTGTTCTTTAAAGAGTATAAAGATCCAAGAAGAGAAAACATACTTTTAGACCTTAATCACTGCTGAATTAACAATTCTGTAGAAAGGATTTAAAAAATGTTACTTAAGATAAAGGTAAAACTTTATCATACTTTAAGACATCTTTTTGCCTGTGCTATCTTAAATTCATTTGATCTAAAACTGAATTGTTATATGGTAAGTAACTAGATAATCAATAGAGCCTTCCTTTTTCCAATACATGAAAGTGATCAATTGCCAAAATCAGAAGCTTCCTCAAATGAAAAGGCTGACCTACTGGATCACCAAACAGTGATATTTCAAGTTCCTGACGTTACTTAAAATGCTGCTTTCCTCAGGTCATTAATAAGCATTCCTAACTAAATCCAATGGTCTTTACCTCTCCACTCAGTCTCTAATAATTACTTCCTCAAGTGAGGTATCTGCTTTCTGCAGGTGCAGAGCTCCTCCTGTCTTTTAGAGTTTCCACCATGTCCTTCATTGATTCTATCGGCAGCTAGCCCTCTGGGCTCAGTGTCAAGTCCTCAGGGCTTCTCCCTGACACCTGCTCCATTAGAATGCTGGAGATTAACACCTGGAACACAGCAGATATTCCATCCAAACCCCTCTTTTTTTCTAGGATTCGTACTTCTCTCATTCTCTAAGCTCAAAATAGTCAAAGTCATATTTTATTTATCTTTGCCAATCTCTGCATATAACCAAATTCTTTCGTTACTTTCTCCACAATGTTTAGGTCCTTTTCTCCCATACATAACCATAATCCCAATCTCTAATAATTTTGAAGATTAATTTCCTTCAGTAGGCTTTCAAGAGAGAATTCTTACCTCAAGTTTTTATCTGATTTAATCCACCCCTCACATAACTCTAGAAACTTTTCTTCAAACAGTATTTTCAAGGACTCATAAGCAATTCCCTCTTCTCGAATTGTTTCAAATTTACTAATTCTCAAAACGCTGAGGTACTAACTGTCCTCTCCTCCCAACACCCACACAGCCTCACGGTCTGCCAGCACAGGGACTGCCCCTCTCATGACCGGCGCAGCCTTCCCCACAGCCCGAGTCTCCAGATGCTGCTCTTAAGATCAAGACAGGTTTTTCTTAGATCTAAAGATCTTTCATCTAAGCAACATACCTTATCCTGAGACTATGTCCTTCCTAATTGTTTTTTTTTTAATTTCTTTCATGAAATAATGACAATAAAAGAACCTAGTTCCTCATTCTCAATGTCCTCACTTGAAAAAAATAAAAGTAGCCCTATGACAAGTCTCTTGTTCCCGATTTCTGGAAGGAAATGATCCATGAAATCCCAAAGTCTGGAAAGCCACTGTCCCCCACGAAACTGCACAGGACAATTCTTTAGTATGGAACAGCTGTGCATCTCCTTAATAGCAATGCAGTCCTTTACTTTCTTTAAAATTCATTTCTTTCAAATAATTTTCTACTTTCTACCATACTAGATACCAGCCCACAAAAACGTCTGTGATTTATATTAATATGAGTTTTCAGGTTCTGAATGTTTTCGTCTCATCTTAAGAAGTCCTTGCATACAATGGAAACAATTTTTAATCATGTCCCCTGCTCCTTCCTTATAGAGAGACCTTATTCTACCACTAAAAACTTCACAAATAAGAGAGACCATAGTTATAAAGGAACTGTCTACTTACATCCTGACTACAGCCTACAGGGTGGCTAGCCAGTTGTACACCACCACCGTAACAGAGTCCCACGAGCTCCAGAACCGGACCCAACACCAGGGGTTCCTTTCCACTTTCAGAAAGTTCTTCTAATTAGATCGTTGGGGTCACTAAGAACCACCCTAATCCTTCTCCCATGTGACACTACTTCCAGACTCTGAAGCCTGATTTCTCTCCCAATAAATCTCCTTTCCACTATCCCCTAACTCAACAAATGATGCCACAATTCACTGCCACCCAAGCCAAAAGTGTTGGGTTCAATCTTGACTCCTCTCTTTTCCCCCATTTCCAATCATCAGCAAACCCTCAAAGCAATAGCAAGTCTGACCATTTCCCACCACTTCTATCCCTGCCACCACTCCCACCACTACTACAGCTGTAAGATCTGCTAACAGGCTCTCACTTCCACTCTTATCTCCCTATAATGAATTCTTCAGAGAGTAACCAGTGTGTGACCACCCTCTAAAGGCTTCACTCAACCTTCAATCCTTTACGCTACTTTATTTCCCCAATAGAACTGTTTACTACCTAACAGTGTGCTATATATGTAAGTATATATGTATGCGTGTCTATGTCTTACCCACTAGAAAATGAGCTTCATTTGGTCAAAGACTTTGTCTTATCCATCCTTATATATTTGGTATCTAGGAAACTTACCTTTGATGTAAAGCTACACTATTTGAACTTTTTAGCACAATAATAAATGGCTCTGTACCATTACTAAACTAACAACCAATTCAATAATTGTCCTATTGTTGGGCCATTTGGACTGTTTGCAAATTCGAGCACATCCTGGAATTAACATTTTTATGCATAAGTTTTATAAGATCTTTCTGATTATTTCCCCAGGTATTCTGATGAGTGGAATGTATCAAATATTTTTAACTAAGAAAAACCTTTTGGGTAAAAGTGCCATATTATTTGTCCCTCAACAAAGTGCTAAATGTACCCTCTTTTCTAGTAATAATAGAAAGTGACTGAGAAGAACAACACCTGAACTCCTACTTAGTTCAAGACTCCACAATTCTAGTTTGACCTCTAAGACATGTCAGAGAAGTGTTAATATTCAGAAAACCATGCGTAGGGGTCAGGGGCCATGCAGTGGAGAGGATGGAGGAGGTGCGAGTATAACAGCTGGGCATCTTCTTTCTGGTGAACACTAACTATACTTGTAAAACAAATACACTGCAAGAGTTTAAAAAAAAGAATGTATATATTATGCTTTATGATCTAACAGCATAGATATGGAAAAGGATTTTTTAAATGTTGGAAGGATTGCAACAGCATATAAAAATGCATTTAACTAATTTCAGTAATCATAATTGATGATGACAGTATTCAGGTCAGTCGTTCAGTCACGTCCAACTCTTTGCAACCCCCATGGACTGCAGCATGTCAGGCTTTTGTGTCCATCCACAACTCCTGGAGTCCATCGCATCAATGATGCCATCCAACCATCTCATCCTCTGTTGTCCCCTTCTCCTCCCGCCTTCCATCTTTCCCAGCATCAGGGTCTTTACCAATGAGTTGGTTCTTTGCATCAGGTAGCCAAAGTATTGGAGCTTCAGCATCAGTCCTTCCAATGAATATTCAGGACTGATTTCCTTTAGGATGGACTGGTTGGATCTCCCTGCAGTCCAGGGGACTCTCAAGAGTCTTCTTCAACACCACAATTCAAAAGCATCAATTCTTCAGTGCTCAGACTTCTTTATAATCCAACCCTCACATCCATACATGACCACTGGAAAAACCATAGATTTGACAAGAGAGACCTTTGTTGGCAAAGTAATATCTCTGCTTTTGAATATGCTATCTAGGTTGGTCATAACTTTTCTTCCAAGGAGCAAGCAGCTTTTAATTTCATGGCTGCAGTCACCATCCACAGTGATTTTGGAGCCCCCAAAAATAAAGTCTGTCACTGTTTCCACCAGATGCCATGATCTTAGTTTTCTGATTGTTGAGTTTTAAGCCAACTTTTTCACTCTCCTCTTTCACTTTCATCAAGAGGCTCTTTAGTTCTTCTTTGCTTTCTGCCATAAGGGTGGTGTTATCTGCGTATCTGAGGTTATTGATATTTCTCCTGGCAATCTTGATTCCAGCTTGTGATTCATCCAGGCCAGCATTTCATATGATATACTCTGCATATAAGTTAAATAAGCAGGGTGACAATATACAGCCTTGATGTACTCCTTTCCCAATTTGGAACCAGTCTGTTGTTCCATGTCCAGTTTTAACTGTTGCTTCTTGACCTATATACAGATTTCTCAGGAGGCAGGTCAGGAGATCTGGTATTCCCATCTCTTGAAGAATTTCCCACAGTTTGTTGTGATCCACACAGTCAAAGGCTTTGGCGTAGTCAATAAAGCAAAAGTAGATGTTTTTCTGGAATTTCTTTGCTTTTTCGATGATCCAGTGGATGTTGGCAATTTGATCTCTGGTTCCTCTGCCTTTTCTAAAACCAGCTTGAACATCTGGAATTTCGTTGTTCACATACTGTTGCTGAACCCTTACTTGGAGAATTTTGAGCACTACCTGGCTAGCGTGTGAGATAAGTGCAACTGTGCGGTAGTTCGAACGTTCTTTGGCACTGGAATGAAAACTAACCTTTTCCAGTCCTGTGGCCACTGCTGAGTTTTCCAAATTTGCTGGCATACTGAGTGCAGCACTTTCACAGCATCATCTTTTAGGATTTGAAATAGCTCAACTGGAATTCCATCATCTTCACTAGTTTTGTTCGTATTGATGCTTCCTAAGGCCCTCTTGACTTCGCATTCCAGGATGTCTGGCTCTAGGTGAGTGATCACACCATCATGGTTATCTGGGGCATGAACATCTTTTTTATATAGTTCTTATGTGTATTTTTGTCACCTCTTCTTAATATCTTCTGCTTCTGTTAGGCCCATATCATTTCTGTCCTTTATTGTGCTCATCTTTGTATGAAATGTTCCCTTGGTATATCTAATTTTCTTGAAGAGATCTCTAGTCTTTCCCATTCTATTGCCTTCCTCCTTTTCTTTGCATTGATCATGGAGGAAGGCTTTCTTATCTCTCCTTATTATTCTGTGGAACTCTGCATTCAAATGGGTATATCTTTCCTTTTCTCCTTTGCCTTTGACTTCTCTTCTCTTCTCAGCTATTTGTAAGGCCTACTCAGACAACCATTTTGCCGTTTTGCATTTCTTTTTCTTGGGGATGATCTTGATCACTGCCTCCTGTACAATGCCATGAACCTCCATCCGTAGTTCATCAGGCACTCTATCAGATCTAAACCTGTGAATCTATTTGTCACTTCTACTGTATAACTGTAAGGGATTTGATTTAGGTCATACCTGAATGGTCTAGTGGTTTTCCCTACTTTCTTCAATTTAAGTCTGAATTTGGCAATAAGGGGTTCATGATCTGTTATTTCAAGTCTACGAGGTTTATAATGTTGGGATTAAGGCAAATGAGCAATTTTGGATCTTCTCAATTATCATCAGGTTCTTCCACAGATGAAATGTAAGGAAAAGAAAGGGATGAAGAAGACAAGCAGATTTAGAGAGACTTAAAAGATACATCAAAAAATTTTTTACATAGGCAAGACTATAACATCTCAAGGTATACACTTAGGTGATAAAACCTTAAAAGAAATAGAAGGAAATACATTTAAGGATAGCAGTTACTTTTGGAGAAAGAGAAGGTGCTGTGAATGGGTTGGGAAGCACAGAGGAGCTTTCAGATGGCCAGCAACATTCTACTTCTTGACCATGGTGATGGCTACACAGTGGTCACTACATATGTGGAAACTATATTTTTGTCATGATTTTCTGCATCTGTTATAGTTTATGATTAAAAGATGGTAAAATGATTATGATAAATGATATAGCAGAGACTTAAAATGCTGTTCTCTAACCAATTTAAGCCAATATTTTCCAATCTTCTTAAGGTAGGACCAGAAACAGCAATTAGCAAAGCATGACTCCAAATGATAAATATTTGCCTGGATTTGATAGTTTACTGTAAAAATTACACCCTTCCCCCCAAATTACAAGAAACATAATTTTTGTTTTACTTCACCAAAAAGGTAAAAAGGTTGCTGATTAGGAAAAAACAAAAAGAAGCCTGAACTACCTAAGAGACAGGTTAGCCTTGGAAGTTGTCACTGACTGTCTATGCAGGCAAATTATACTCTATTGTTAAATAAGCCATTTTTAAGTCATTACAGGAACATCTTAGAGATATAATGGATTCATTTCAGACTAACACAATAAAATAAGTATTGCAATAAAATAATACTTTTGGTTTCCCAGAGCATGTAAAAGTCATGTTTACACTATTTACACTAAATAACCATTTAGTGTGCAATAGCATTAAAAAAGCACATACCTTTAATTCAAAAAATATTTTATTGCTAAAAGATACCATCAGCTGATAACACAGGGTTGCCACAAAGCTTCAATCTGTAAAAATGCAAGATCTCTGAAGCACAGTAAAGTACAATAAAATAAGGTCTGCCTGTAATTTCACCAACATGTATCTTAGGGAAACCACACAAATAAAAACTAAAAGAACTGACCCCTGGTCTTGTAGGCTGATCTGGCTAGTTTTTACTATAATGGGGTACATATGAAACTATCCCAATACATAAAACAGTACTCATAAATATGAGAAATGTAGTCACTATTCTCAACTTACCTCTCTTAACTCTCCAATCCTCCGAAGTGCTTTATCCTGACTCTGACTTAATATACCCTTTAAAAGGAAAAAAATAAAAAAGCTGGTTCAAACAATCACATGACATAGCAATGAAAATCAAGTTAAAAAGATCATAAATCACTGAATTTTACTTCCAACACCCTTTACTTCTGCAACTATGCAATCACAACTCTCTCCTGCCACTTAGTGGTAGATTTATGTACATCTAGAAACAAAAAAACAGACAAAGAAACACAAGCAAGGTACTCACAGAACTTAGGAATAAGATGACCTTTTGAGAATGAGTTTATGGAATATTAATAATACAATGGATTACATCAGAACTATCCCCTCACTTCTATAGACCACATGTTTAACAAATTATCAAATTAAATACTTTATGTGTAATAATCTAATTTTCACACATGTTAGGGACAATTAGCATAGTGAAATCAGCAACAAATAACTGATGTTACTATTCTCAACTGATTATATCCCAAACCAAAGTCATATAATTTAATGTTGTACTCAAAGCAGACTATTATTAATGGTAAATTAAATATTTTTAAATAATATACATGGGGAAATAAAGTTTACCAAAACTCACTTTACAAATAACTTTTTGGTTATACAATTAACGTCTCTAAATGGGACAATACATTAAACTGTTTTAAATAACTTCTACAGTAAGAATGAAGACTATCTGCATTTTATAAATAACAGCACCATCTGAACTAGAGTGATAGTTCCCCTTAGTTCTGACATGTGACATGTGACATGGGACATGGGACGCCTGCTGGGAAATTTCTGGCCATGAACAGGATGACAGAGAAGGGCAGAGGAAGTTACCAGGAGAACTATAATCATTTGGCTCAGAGGTTAAAGCGTCTGCCTGCAATGCGGGAGACCTGGGTTCGATCCCTGGGTCGGGAAGATCCCCTGGAGAAGAAAATGGCAACCCACTCCAGTACTCTTGCCTAGAGAATCCCATGGACGGAGGAGCCTGGAGGGCTACAGTCCACGGGGTTGCAAAGAGTTGGACACGACCGAGCAACTTCACTTCACACACTTTATAAGCAGCAACCTCAGGAGACAGAAGAGAGGATGCTTATTTTTAGACCCTGATATAAGGATAAGAAACAGATGTCTTCAGGTATTTGAAAGTGAAAGTGAAGTCGCTCAGTCGTGTCCGACTCTTGGCGATCCCATGGACTGTAGCCTACCAGGCTCCTCTGTCCATGGGAGTTTCCAGGTAAGAATACTGGAGGGGGTTGCCATCTCCTTCAAGTTGTATATTTATCTACCAGTAAAACAAAGATGCAGCCTACAGACTGACCCACCAGGAAACATACTTGAGAGAGGCAAGCAAGTTAAATCCAAACTTCTTATATACTGCATACTTGAGGAAGCCCATCCCTACCAGAGGCAAAAACATTTGAGATTTCTCTCATTCTCTTCATCAAAATCACTAATAGTAAAACAGGTTAAATACTTTGGTCATATGAACAATTATTAAAAGCCAGGGTCTTATTACAAGATCCTTTCTAATTTTAAAATTACATATGAATCAATATAAATAGCCAATAAATCACTTACTTGTAGCTTTTTCTTCTCTCTATGAAGAGTCTGATAAGCTGTAACAAGCTAAAATAAAGAAAAAGTCACTAATAACATCAGTCATTCCTACATAAATGCAGTTAATTGTTCTAAACTCTGCTAAAATATCTCATTATGATAGTCAAAAAATAAGTCAAAGGAACCCTTTAACAGACAATTCAAGTTAATTAGATGCATATGCAGTTGAAACTAAATAATATAGGTAATATATTTCTAAAAAATAAAATGTAATTTGACTGTAAAAATACTAAATTACATTTGATTTCACCTAGACACATACCTCACATACCTAATTCATAAAATGGGGTTTCACCTAGACACATACCTCACATACCTAATTCATAAAATGCGATTAGAGCCCATTGCCTAAAGACTACTCAAACGGTGGTCACAGATCAGTCTCACAAACAAAAGCATCACCTGGAGCCTGCTATTAATCGAAATAGAAGTTCTTAGGCCCCACCTCACACTAACTGAATGAGAAGCAGAGGGAGGGTGGAGAAAGCAATGTGAGAATCAGAAGGCTACAGGCAACAATTTGCTCCAAAATTTTACTAAGAGTCCTGGCCAAAGGGCCTCAGCACCAGTGAAGGTCTTTAACTAGATACTGCCACACACTACTTACCACCAGGATCCAGCGGAGCTAGGGAATCAACAGTTCAGCCAACGACAGGTGTAAAGACCAGGCCGTAACATGAATTAGAGAACATGAGGAGGAAATTTTCATACTAGCAAAAAAAAGTCATGCCCCTACCTCACAACATTTCCCTTTGTAGCCATTCAACCTTCGTTCCGTCCTCCGCAACCACTGGATCAACTGCTCTTTGCTGAGACTGTCTAAATTCCCAAGTGAGTCTTCAGTCTCACTCTCCATATCAGAGGGTGGATCAAAGAAGGCACCAGAAGAGTCCAGGTCGAACCGATTCAGGGATTCTCTAGAAGACGTGCGTACCAAAGATTCTTTAGAGGAAGATCGGGCTAGAGATTCCTTTACTGGACTCCGAAACAAAGACTCCACAGACGGCACCCGGAGTTGGAGCTTCTGTGCAAAAGACTGCGTGTCACTCGACTACAATCAAAACACAACAAAACATGGGGGTTAAAACACACCGTTAGACTTCTATTATTCCCTAATCACCAGCAAGAACCTGTTAAAAGCTCTAGCACATTTAACTTCATTCCTGACATTTTACACAATACAGTATTTGCTGAAAAACGAGACACCCGGTTACTTCTGAAAAGGCTCTGGACCTTGAGTCAGAGGACTGGGGTGTAGGTCCCAGGTCTGTCATTGAGCAGTGGAATGACCTTCACTAAGTCACTTCCCTTCGGTTTGCCCGTCTGTAAAAAAGAAGAAAGCCATGCTTTCCCAGCAGACCTCACCTGTGTGCTGTGAGATTCATACACTAAACTAAGATCCTTGGAGGCAGGGGCCAACAATACCACAGTGTACACCCAGGACCTCAAATGGGGATATATACTGTGAGGCATGAAGTGTGTGGCTGAATCTGGAGTCTGCCTGGAGGCGCAGAGTCCTTAATACTCTTCTCAAGCAGAGGGTAGGTAATGCAGAGTGAACCCATTTTGCTCAGTAAGAGAATACAAGGCAGAGCTGACTGGTGACGTTCGGCTCTGCTCTACTTACCACTGTCTACAGGGAATAAACGTGAGCATTACGAAATCATGAAGGGCAGGGAGAATCTGAGCTCAAGCCCCTGTGCGTGGATCAGTCAGAAACAGTGATCAGCAAGAGCTATTCTCTTAATTAGCATATTAATATTAATGATAATGCATTATTTTGTAAAACAGCCATGGAAAATACTATAATTCAATAACTTGTATTACTTAAAGCAGCATTATTTTGTTCACATGACAGCAGTCAGTACTTAAGGTGTTCCCTAGAAACTCATTCTCATTAGTGCAACAGGAACAGTGAGTGGGTCTGAGTGGTAAGATTTTTAGGTGATTTTTACTTTCATTTTTCTATTTTCAGGTACTTTGCAATTTATTCTTTCATAATGTGCAAGTTTTACCTCTGTCCTGGGACAGGGTGGAGAAAGTCTTAAGGGAGAGGAGGGACCCTCATGCTTAAGACCCTGAAGACCCACTTTACGCCTACTCCATTACCAGCCACTTGTGACCCACACAAAAAGTGCTTTTCAGCTCCTATAGACAATCTCCTTGTAAACTGCCTTAGGACAAACAAGTGAGAAATTTGACTAGCACTAGAAATAACTGTTATTTTAGGAGAGCCAGGACTAGTGAACAATGTCAAAGACATTATGTGCAGAAGCTCGTAAGCTGGGTAACTGTCACATCTACTCTGCTTGGCAGGAAGGTGACTGAGTGTCATGATTCAGCCTGTTGGGCTGCCGAGCAAAGCCACCTAAGTTTAAATCCTGGTACCACCACAATCAATGTTCAAGACATGAGTCAAGTTACTTAACCTCACGAGTCTTTTTTCCACCTCTCTAAGAGGGATGACAAAAATAATAATGATGGTAATAATACTACCCACCTCATAAGGATGCCACAAGGACTGAATGAGTTAACATGTACAAGCAAATTGCTTATAATGTAGCAAATATGCAATAAACATTGATTATCATTATCAGTATTAGAGAAAGAAGACTAAAAGACAAACTTTCTCTTAACAACCATACGCAAGCTTATATGGCAGACTCTCCTGGCTCTACGATGCAGTAGCTTAGATCACAGGCTCTGCAGCCAGACTTCATGGGTTCAAGTCTTCCTTCCACCACTGACCAGCAACATGACCTTAGGCAAGTTACACTGCTCCTCTATGCCTGTTTCTCCATAAGTAAACTGGGGAAAACAGCACTCACCTCCCAGGGCACCCATGAGGAGTACTACATGAGTACATGTGAAGCACTTTGCGCCATGACTGGCTTGAGCTGTCATCACCAGATATCCAACACTATCTATCAATCGATATCTAATCCTCCCTTCCTCCTTTCCACCAGACACCAGTTTCGTTCAGGCTAACAGTACAGCCAGGTTAACAATCACCTTCTCAAATACGAACTAAAACCACAATGAGACACTACCACATATCCACTAGGATGGCTAAAATTACAACTATGGAAAACTCCAAGTATTGGTGACAATATAAAGCCATCCATTTTGGAAAACTATTGGCATTTATTAACATTAAAACTAAACACATGTGTACTCTGTGGACCAGCAGTTTGATCCACTGGAGAAGGGATAGGCTACCCACTCCAGTATTCTTGGGCTTTCCTTGTGGCTCAGCTAGTAAAGAATCCGCCTGCAATGTGGGAAACCTGGGTTCAATCCCTTGGTTGGGAAGATCCCCTGCAGAAGAGAAAGGCTACCCACTCCAGTAGTCTGGCCTGGAGAATTCCATGGACTGTTTTGTCCATGGGGTCACAAAGAATCGGACACGACTGAGCAACTTTCGCTTCACTATATATCCAGTACAAATGTATAATTATGTGCAACAAAAGACATGCACTAGAATCTTATGGCAGCACTGTTCAAAACAGTGCCAAACCTGAAACTACTGTTGATGCTCATCAATAACAGACGGGGAAAATCAACTGTTGTCTGATCATTAATGGAATACTAGACAGCAACAAGAATTAAAAATTAATAGCCACAAACAAGAATATACATGAATCTAACAGTAACAGTATTAAACAAAAGAAGCCAGACACAAAAGACTATCCACTTCTGATTCTATTTACATAAACTCAGAAACAGGCAAAATTAATCTACAGTGTTAGAAGCCACAACAGTAGTTACCCCCACCCCCAGTGTGAGAGGAGAACAGAAAGGAACACAACAGTTTCTGGGAAGCTGGTAATTTCTGTTTCTTGATTTGGGGTGCTGGTTAGAAAGCTGTGTTTGCTTTGTGAAAATTCAGAAAACTGTATATGGAATACATGATACTTTTCTGTATGTAGATATGATAGTGTGATACATTACATTTCAATTAAAGGGTTTTTAAAATTAGCTCTGGGCTTCCCTGGTGGTTCAGTGATAAAGAATCCACCTGCCAATGCAGGAGACACTGGTTCGTTCCCTGATCCAGGAGGATCCACACGCCTCCGAGCAACTAAGCTGTGCCCCTATTAAGCCTGTGCTCTGGAGTCTGGGAGCTGCAACTACTGAGCTTGGGTGCCCTAGAGCCTGTGCTATGCCACAGGAGAAGGCACGGCCATGAGAAGGCACACACCACAACTAGAGGGTAGCCCCCGCTCACCACAACTGGAGCAAAGCCCACACAGCCACAAAGACCCAGCACAGCTACAAATAAAAGAACCAACAAAATTATTAAAAATATAAATTCAAAATAATAAGAAAATTAGCTTTTCCAAGACTCTGGTTCAGCCACGAGTGGGCTGTGTGCCAAAGCTCAGCCAGTAATGGATACTACTGAGTGGGATGCTAAAGGATGGGACCTTCCGGAGTTTTCTGGCAGTCCAGTGGCTAGGACTCCACACTTTCACTGTGGGGGCCCGGGTTCAGTCCCTGGTCAGAGAACTAAGATCCCACAGGCCATACAGTGTGGCCAAAAACCACGATGGAACCTTCTAGAAGAAATATTATTTTCCTGATAAAAAGGAATCTGTCTTTTGTCCTATTGAGAATGGAGATGTATTTCCTGGAGGCCAAACTTGGAACTGTGAGGGTGAAAGGCAGTGATGAGAATAAGAGGGAAAACGGAGGGCAGGACAAGAAGTCAAAGGGAAAAGGGCCTCTAACAACTGTCTCCAGCACTTCTGCTACATGAGAAACTCAGCTCCCACTGGCTCCAACCACTGTCAGGCTTCTGGCACCAAAGACATTCACCGATTTGTAACTCATTGTTTAAAAAGCTGATGGGGATTAGAGAAGGAGAAATGTGTAAGTAAAAATAAATGAACAGAGAGTTACTTTTTAACGCCTGTCTGTCTCACCCGCTTGACCCAGTTTTCACTCCTCCTTCCTATTTCCCCAACAGTGTTGTTGTTCAGACCTTTATCCTCTACCAGCTGGATATCTGTAGCAGCCTTCTGTTCTCCTGCCTCAAATCTCTTACCTACTAATCTGCCGCTGTGTCACACAGTCACTAGGATTTTTAGGATTTCTTCCTAAAATATAATTCGGTTCACTTCATTCTAGTTCTTAATTTGAACTCTCACTTAATAGAAAGATCAAAATCCTTCACTTATGTTCAAGATTCCCACTTCCCAAGACCCATTTCTTTGTAAAATCACCCCTCTACGTAACAGAAACTTAATTCTTTTTTTTTTAACATTTACCCTTAAGATGATAGTGTGTTTATTATACATTAGTCCCAGTAACCAGTTCACAAAACAATTCTTTCAGGTAGATAAGTTGATTTTTTTACCTACTGTTCCTAATAACATGTATCTAAAAATGTATCTTGATTTTTTTTTTTTACTTAAGTTCTAATAGGTAACTTCCTATTTCCTGAGCAAATGCATTGTCTGTGTGCCTGTGTGTGTGTGTGTGTGTGTGTGTGTTAGTCACTCAGCCGTGTCCGATTCTGCGACCCCATGGACTACAGCCCACCAGGCTCCTCTGTCCATGAGATTTTCCAGGCAAGGATACTGGAGTGGGTTACCATTTCCTTCTCCAGGGGATCATCCCCTCTGTACTATCGCCCAAAGTTTCCGTGCATATGGAAACCCAGACATCCTTCAAAAGTGAGCTCAAATTTCTGGATTTCTCCCATCAGAAACTGCCTTTCTTAATGGCTAAGCACTTTACTAGGACCACTGCTGGAGCACATACTGCCTTCTGACTCACCATTCGTTACTTACTCGCTGATATAACAACTAACTGTTTATGCCTTAAAACAACTACAGAGACAATACAGCACAGTGGTTAAGAACAGACTTCCTGATTTGAATTCCAGCTTTACTACTTACTAACTTTAAGACCTCTGTTTCAATTTGCTCATCTATTAAAAAACAAAACAAAATTACTCTAGTAGATTGTTATGAGAATTAAATGGGCAAAAACATTTAAAATAGTGTCTCCTATAGGAAGCACTAAATATGTTTTCCTACACTGTATCCACTGCACACACACCCTCACCCCAAACTTTATACTCTTTTAGGACAGGATCCACATTCTCTATTTCTGTAGTCTTGCCTCAGTGCTTTCCACAGTAGGTGCTTAGGACACATTTGTTCAGCTGAACCTTAACCTGGCAATATGATAATGATGATCTAATGGGGAAACTTGAAATACTCAATGACTGATCAAAATGATACATATCATTTTTTTAATATAGTGTATCTTATTCTAGAAATCATGGGAAAGCATTAATACAACATCAGTAATACTCTACAATAATGTTCATAAGCTTTATTCATAATAGAAAACTGCAAACAGCCCAGGTGTCCATCAATAAGTGAATACCTACAGAATATTCATATAGAAATACTACACAACAACAGATAGGAACAAACTACTGATAACTACAACAAGGATGAGATTCCAAAAACACCGTGCTGGGTGAAAGAAGCCTTCCGCAGAACAGTGTATACTCTATGAGGCCACTTACATGAAAATCTAAAATAAACAAAACTCATCTGTCGTATGGTGGGAAAAAATTAAAGCAGGTTGCCTCTGAGAGGAGCACCACAAGGGAACTTTCTGGGGTGATGATAATCTTCCATAACCTGTGGCTGGGTTTGGCACATACAACTGTCAAAACTCAGTCAATGCACATTTGAGGTTTGTACATTTCATTTTATATAAAATTCACTTCAAAAAAGAAATTACAAACACTGATTTCTAGATAATGATATGCATACTCAAACATTAGTACTGTGGCCTACAACTTTGAAAGGCATCAAAAAAATAAAATAGATTGAGGTACAATTAGAGGAATGAATATATGGTTAGAAAAAAGAGTATGGTAAAGCACCAGTGACAGAATTGAGGTGTTAGGTACACATATGTTCACTTTATAAAGTTCCTTCAACTTTTCTGTATGTTGGAAATTTTTCATAACTATTGAAAATAAAATTAAAAGCAGTCTTTCACTTTGAGCAGTATTCAAAAACAGCAACGAAAATTTCAAAATTTAATTTTACTACTATAATTTCTTTTAAAAATTAATGATTTTCAAAACCGGACTTTTTCCCACAACCTAAAAAAAAATAACAGCATATGAGAATGGCCGTTTAAATTCCTATGTTTTGCTCTACTGAATTTAGTGAAATTCAGTTGTGATTTGTTTTTGTTGTTTTTACTGAAGGTTAGTTGACTTACAATGATACATTCATTTCAGGCATGACACATACTGATTAGATATTTTTACAGATTATGCAATAAAGTTATGACAATGTTACTGTCTCTATTTCCAGTGCAGTACATTACACATCCCTATGACTTATTTATTTTATAGCTGGAAGTCTGTAGCTCTCAATCCCTTTGCCTATTTCACCATGCCCCCACCCTCCTCGCCTCTGGCAACCACTAGTCTGTTCTCCGCATCTCATTTTAACAGCATATAAATTTAAATAAGGCAATGCATGGCAAAAAATTATAGCTGGAGAGACTGATGCTTTTGTCAATCTACGATAATCCCACTATCAATAACTAGTCACTGGTCTCTGGGCAAATAATTTAAGGTTTCATGCCTAATATCTCATCTACACAATAAGAGGGTAATACTAGATCCTATAGTTATCCTAAACTGCCAAAACACTAAAACTATAATCTAATAAAACTATTTCACAGCTTCTCAAATAAGGATGAATGCTCATCTATATTTTTCTCTATTACATGGTGGCATACACTAATTATTTTCAAATATCTGAGTTTTTTAAGTCTGTCTAAGGTAAAATGTCAATCTATGAATGAAGAGTCATTTTGATTAGCTGAATGTTATGTACCTGAATTTTGTGTACCGAATTAAACTGAAGAGTTAACTACTGTTAAGTATAACAGACATTTTTTTGAAAAGGGTATACTACACTTTTCTGCTTTTTTTAGATAAAGACAGTGAGTAACCCTTTGTAATGACATCTCTGCCACAAACTGTGTGCCAAAATCTACTCATTTACAGAGGATGATCTACCCAGTAGTAAGGGGGTCACAAGTAGCTACCCTTTATAAACTCTTGGGGTTGCTTTTCACCATCTCTTCTACCTTGGTGTCAACTCTGATTTCCTGCTCCCAATTATAGTAAGCATTCTACCTGCTTCAGGGATATCCATTGTTTCTCATTTGCTAATAGCAACCAACAACCAACCTGTCAGAAATTTGTATAAAAGCAAACAGACTCTGAGTGGAGGTGTCTCCTTGTAACAAGAATTAAATGAGATCACATACATAAAATGATTAACAACACCTGAGACACAGTAAACGCAATAAACACAACTAACTTTCTGAATAACACACAAGTTCAATCCTTACCTTAATCAAAACTTAAGTCTCTCCTGAGTTTGATCAAAACATTGGTTGTTATTCATTCTAGTTTTTGCATTCATAATTATATTCAGTCTGTTTGGACTATTCTACAATAGAATAAGCATTCTAAATAATATTTTCTGATTAATATTCCTTAAAGATCACTGGACTGTACAGTAACATTTAGACTGATGCCTCCCAATATTTTACCCCTCCCTCAAGGCACTTGCAAAAAATTATGTATTTGTAAAAAGTGAAAGTGAAGTCGCTCAGTCATATCTGACTCTGTGCGACCCCATGGACTGTAGCCTACCAGGCTCCTCTCTCCATGGGATTCTCCAGGTAAGAGTATTGGAGTGGGTTGCCATTTCATTTGTAAAAGGACTTGGGATTAATTGGGGATGTTTCAAGGCCCAAGGACTTGGCCCAGAATCTGACTGGCCTCCCTGAGAAGAATGAGGTTCTCAGCTCACAGGTAAGCTGTTCATGGAGTTTGGGAAGCTAGACAATACTTTAGAATGTTTAGTCTGCATGATTTAGTTCATAAATCAGGTTGTTGAGAAACTGCCTATGTTCGTGCTCCAGGTCCACCAAATCAGAAATGTTACTGCCCTACACTAGACACTGTTGAGAATAGCCAGGTTAATGATGAATAATCATCAGTAAAGCCAAAAATAATAAATGTTCATCTCAGACACTGCTATCATTAAGATTTTTTTTAATGAATTTCTTTCTTTTTTGGAAGGAGTCAAAAGAAGGTTACATGAATCCCACTCTCCAAATAACTTTTTAAAGTTAAAGATAAACTTAATTCGCTAGTAATAAGATATTCTGCATTAGAACAAACTTTAAAAGAAATGCCATTTTCTTCACATCCCCCTTCTAGAATATGTAACTCAACATGTCTTTCAGTATGACTTTACTCCTAATCTTTTACAACTATAAAGTCAGTCTTTTTTTCAAAGTTTCAACTTTGGTGCCATTAGGTTTTTAAATGAGCAATAATGGAAGCTTAGAAGACTGGTGTGTGTATATATATATATATACATATATATATACATGTATTACTTTCACTTTAAACTTTTTCCAAAAAACCATCAATTTGGATTTACCATACATACTGCATCAAGTGTTTGGACATCACTGTTTCACTGTTTCACTGTAAAGTCAAATGCTTGACTTGCTCTTTCTTTTAAATAACATTTAAAACAAACCTGAGGTGTTGTGGGTTCACTTCCATTAACACTGTCAGGAGATTTTGTGGCTTGGAAAGACGCATTCTAAGAAAAACAAAGAAACACTGTAAAGAGAGGATCAGAAAACTAAAGTTTTAAAACTGCGAAGAACAAAGGCCAAGTACCAAAACCTATTAGACACACTTATCTATTAAACAAAATTAGTAATTGCTCACTTATTAGAATTTTTTCATGCAAGGCCAAACTAGTATGGTAAGTATTTTAGAAAATTCATTTTACTATTTTATCTGTAACTAAATAGCAAGGATTAGTATGTAGCAAAATTTATTTCAAACTAATCCCATGCCCCCCCCCCCCCATTACAATCATCCCAGTTTTTTTCCTCAATACAAAATTAACATCAGGAATTCAATCAGCAAAACTCATTCAAGTAGAAAACTATTCAGAGGAAGTAATGTCAATTGTTCCTTACAATTAAATACTATTTAAAGTTATTCAGGCTAAGCTCTGAAAAATATCTTCCTAATAAGAAATGAAAATGCCTCATTCATTTAAAGCCACCAGTCTAAATGAAATTGGTAGGACAGTTTTCATAAAAACTTAAAATTAAAAATAATTTTTTCCACAAATGAAAGTTTTTTGTTCTGTTCTGTTGGTATGACAGATGTTCTAAGTTACAGCATTCTACTTATTACATCAAACCTGTGTAAGTTCCATAAGGTTTGATATTCTTCGAGATTCAAAATTCTACACTATTTATACTACACTATATAACCGCTCATGATAAAGTAACATCCATGTTTTAAACAAAAGCATTCAACCAAATACTAGCCACTATGTTTCGGTAACTTGGTGCTTAAAAAGTACATTCCCCTACAACCTCTAGGGCTAACCAAGAAAAGGTCAAATACATGACTCTTCTTATTCTTAAGTACAAGTGGGGAAAGCATGCAACTTTACAAAAGGGTTCTCAAATTTTTGAACTCTCATTAGGTATTTGATACTATGAAATAATTAATTTTTGCTGTGATAAATGTACTATGATTATGTAGCTTTAGTCTTTATCTTTTAGAAATATATAACAAAATAGGTAAGATTTCTGAAATTTGCTTCAAATAATCCCATGGGGGTGGGGGAGAGGGGTGTCTGCATGTGTGATGAGGGCCGGAGGGGTATGGTTAGGGAGGTGTGAGGGGATGGTATAAGATAGCCATGAGTTATTATTTGCTGACACTGGACAATGGATACTGGGGGAAGGACAAGAAATCTTATGCAATTGTTACTGCTATTTCCACTCTTGCTATATGTTTGATTTTTTCCCTTATACAAGTTTAAATACCTTGTCCCTCTAACATAAAAAGAGCTATCAAATTTTATCAGTCCAAGACACCTCCTTAAACTTACATAGAGGAGAACGGTTAGGGGAATATAGGAATTAACTTTTATCTTCCTCTTCTCTGCCATCTCAAAGAATTAGAAGCTGGATACATGGCATACATTTGTACATTATAATTAATGCTTTCCAGCCCTAAAAATATCCTATACTACACACTCTAAAATAAAAGACATATTTCACAGAGATCATCAGCAAGTCTCTCTGCCAGGCAATTGAAAAGTAATTGTCTATGTGCAGTAAAAATGCTTTATGTATACTTCATATTCAGTTGCATAGAATATTAAAAAGATGTTTACTCAAGACTAGAACTTTAATAAATAAAATAAAATTAAATTACTTGTATTTATCAAGGGAAAAAAAGGAAAGTAACTGACTGTTAAATTATGGAGAAAGCAAACAAGAGGGCTCCATAAGATATTCTATTTTATGTAGTAAAAAAACCTGGCACATTATTGTGATCCATACAAATACAGCTATTCTACATCTGTGTGAAATACCACTCTACCAAACAAACAGCATAATATTTAAAAACTTTTCTTTCCTGTACCCATATTTTAATTTACTTGCTATACCATATATCAGGCTTCCCTGGTAGCTCAGATGGTAAAGAATCTTTCCACAAGAATCTCACGGAAGACCCAGGTTCGACCCTGGGTTGGGAAGATCCCCTGGAGAAGAGACTGGCTACCCACCCCAGTATTCTTGCCTGGAGAATCCCATGGACAGAGGTGTCTGGAAAGCTCCAGTTCATGGGGTCGCAGAGTCAGACATGACTGAGTTAGTAACTGCAAAAAATACTATATATCTGAATAAATGCAAGATAACTAAAGAAAGAACTGAACTATGTTACCATGAAAATTTAAGTTAGGAATCTCTAGAAACAAAAATTACAGATATTGTCACTACGTATAATGCCTTCTTCATTTCTGCCCTGCAAATTCCCTGCAATTTCAACTTTCAAATGCCTCTTATTTTGTGAAGCCTCCTATGGCTGGCCTGAGGGACTAACACATTTCCTATGCTTGTATTTTCTTCTACAACGCCTTAATTCTTTTGAATTGTTAAGCGTATTTTGACATTTTTGTCTCAATACTAAACTACAAACGCTCAGAGAGCAAGAACCCTACAATTTGCCTGACTGATAGTAGAGGCTCAGGGATTGCTTCTTAACCCCTTATGCAGCCCTTCTTTCAGTGCAAGAAGACTTCTGAATGCCTCTCGGCCGACAGAAGCCCAAAGAACTAACTCAACACTTGTCAATACTTAGCGGTCACCAACACCATCTCCTGGTGGCAATTCTTAGATAACAAGAAAATGTTTCTAAAGTGCATCTAATTTAAAAGTACACACAGGTTCCCTGCCAGATTTGTCTTCAATTACGATTTGTTACATCTTTCAACAATCATTTTTACCTGCTGTAACGTTATACCATGGTTTTATGTGAGGAGAAATGTTATTACCTGAACAAACAAACAAAATTTAAATAAGATTATCACAGACTTTCAGCCTACTTACCATATTTTAAATAGTTCTAAAGTCTTCATTTAAAAATTATTAGCATTTTTTTGTAATTAGGATAGGTATTCAATACGAATTGTTTTTATGTATTATGGAAGTGGACCTAGAAGAAGTTCTTTTTTTTTTTTTTGTCAAGCCTCCATTACTACTACATGAAGTAGAATATCATTTTATATTTTTAAAATAAGTTGGTAAGTTATCTCTAACTGGGACTCCTGTCTCCCTCTCAGGACTGGAAACAGTGAGGTATAACTGGTAGCCCAGAACCAAGAAGAGACCTCTATTCCTGAGAGCCAAGCTAAGGCATCACAAGAACCCTCAGCTGCTTTCTTTTCTAAAACCAAGTCTAGAAGGAAGGTAATACAGGACTGCTACTGGCCACATGCAGACCAAATCTTTGCTGGCTGCATGAGTAAGTATGAGTGTGTGCTTAGTCCTTCAGTTGTGTTTGACTCTTTGAGACCCCATGGACTACAGACCGCCAGGCTCCTCTGTCCGTGAAATTTTCCGGGAAAGAATACTGAAGTGGGTTGCCATTTCCTCCAAGGATCTTTCCAACCCAGGGATCGAACCTGTGTCTTTTGCTCTCCTGCATTGGCAGGCGTATTCTTTATCACTGAGCCAAGTGGGAAGCCCCATGAGTAAGTACAGAAATGTTCTAATTTCATCACCAGCTGCTTAATAAATTAAACCAACTCTTATTGTTTAAAAAAAACCTCAATCCCAGTTCAGTTGGTGTTCATTCTAACAGCAAAAGCTATCCTTACTTAGCAAGTAAACTTCTAACTTTTAATTTGCCAAATTTATTAATTTAGCAAATTTTCCAAAGTGAAATTATACACAAGATTCAAAATTGTATGAATTCAGTCAGCTGAAAGATAAAGAGGTAATTTTTCTCCTTTCAAATGTTTAATACACAGAAAACTGGTAGTCTCCCAAAATAAGATGCAACTAACTTGTTACACACTCCACCTGTCTACTCAATATTGCTTAATTATGGATTTATATACAATGATTTTTTCATTCCTAAAAATGTGAGTCACATCTCAAAATATTCTTGGCCTCCTACCATTGGTTGAACAGAGATTCCTAGCAATACATACCTCTTTTAGTTAATGAGCAAACATTCCCTAGGGAGGAAAACTTAAGAGTTCATACCAAGTAAAAGTATTCTTCGCTATATTAATGAAAACAGTGTTAAACTTTGTTGCTGTTAAAAAGCTAGCAAACACACACCAGCCATCAGAACTCAGCAGTTTACGCTCTGGTTTTTTTAGAGCAAGGTTAGCAGCACAGCACTGAAGATGCTTTGAGAGGTGGTCAGTGACAAGCAACGTGAGCTATGCTTCTAGAATGACCAAATCACTCTGCTTCCCCACACGGGAATGCAGAAAGCGGTGGAAGGACTCACCACACTTTCAGTCTGGGTTTTAGGCTGCTTGGAGGAATCCAAAGCAAAGATAGTATACTCAGAGAGAAAAGCAGGCTCTGCTATCATCCCGGCTAGGAGCTGTCTCATTCAGGGTAATGAGCAGAGGCATAAACATAAAATAAAGGATGAAAAACAAATCATAAGGGCATGTTGCAAAGTTCTCATCCCACAAGCACGCACAACACTCTAGTGGCCTTGCACCACTCCACCCACAGAAATAGTAAGTTCCTGGGAAGGTTCAGGGAGATGAGCTGAGCTGTTCTGGACCTCAAAACTCAACTTTAAACAACTTGCTTATCGACAGACAAATGATGTATGCAACAGGCACCCTAGTACACAGCACGTCTGGCAATTCAGCATTAAAGTCTACACCAATAAGAACAATTCGTGATAAAGAACACAAAGCCTTAAATACTGAGCTGCTCATTTCTATAGACAGAAAAAGACAGCATGGAAATTTATGGGGCAGATAAACACACAGAACTTTAATCATTTATTTGTACTTATATACAAATAAGTCTTCTCCAATACATACAGCAGAAATTTTTAAAACAAATTGATAATAAATTTTAAGGATAAATTCTATTATACTATAGATAGCTCTTTTGATATACATTCTCATCTACATAATTTTCTTTCATAAACTGTATACTATATACCAAAATACTATCATGATTTCGATGTGTAAGAAATTATAATTAAAATGAACTTTTTGATGGTGGGGGTTACACAAACACACACAAGTCAAAAATTGCATTTCTAATTATTTTTCTCTACCTAGCCCATTTTTGGGCCTGCTTTTTTTTTTCTGCCCACAATTTTCTGTTCTTTTTCAGGAAATTATTATTACTTCATTTACCTTACTGAAGATACTTGTTTTTCAAAGTCTTACCCAGACTGCCCTTTTAATTATTTTAATTTCACCTGGAATAAATTGATACAGCCCAATTTCTGTTTTTATTGGTTGTCTTTCTCAGCATTTCTTGTATCATTTTCATTTACAGGCTCCTTTTCAGGAAAGCATTACCCTTCCCCTTCCTTCTGTGCTCACCCCTCCTTATCCAGTCAGTCTGACTCCCTGGGTCCCAGTGTGGGTTTCCAGCCCCACAGCAGCACAGAGGTTATCACAGACTCAGTCACTAAGCCCACGTGAGGAATGGTTCAGTTCTTGGTCACAAAGCCTCCCTAGAGACAGCAGCTTCTCACAATGGGCCACAGAGAGCTCTAGGCATCAGCTGGGAAAACCTTTCCTCAGCTGCCTTTCATGAGTGCCATGAGCCCCACTTTAGCCTCTGGCCTGTAGCACTAAAACAAATTCTGGCAGCACAGAACCCTTCCGGTCCTTCTCAACCAGCATTCAAAGAGAAAATTAAGTCCTAATGCCAGACCTAAGGCATTTGCTAGCTAGCATCCACTGCTATATGTCATGAATTAGTATATCCCCTCTGTACTACTCTATCCTCTTTTAGGAAAGAGACCCTCAGGACATGGCAACAACCTAGATGTCCATCAGCAGATGAATGGATAAGAAAGCTGTGGTACATATACATAATGGAGTATTACTCAGCCATCAAAAAGAATTCATTTGAATCTGTTCTAATGAGATGGATGAAACTGGAGCCTATTATACAGAGTGAAGTAAGCCAGAAAGAAAAACACCAATACAGTATACTGACACATATATATGGAATTTAAAAAGATGGCAATGATGACCCTGTATGCAAGACAGCAAAAGAGACACAGATGTATAGAACGGACTTTTGGACTCTGTGGGAGAGGGAGAGGGCGGGATGATTTGGGAGAATGGCATTGAAACATGTATACTATCATGTAAGAATGAAGCACCAGCCTATGTTCAATATAGGATACAGGATGCTCGGGGCTGGTACACGGGGATGATCCAGAGAGAGGAAATGGGGTGGGATGTGGGAGGGGGATTCAGGATTGGGACCTCATATACACCCATGGTGGATTCATGTCAATGTATGGCAAAACCAATACGGTATTGTAAGTAAAATAAAGTAAAAATTTAAAAAAAAAAAAAAAAAAAGGAAAGAGACCCTGAAAAGCTTTGGGGTTTTATTTTTTTGTCACACCGCATGGCTTGTGGAATTTTAGTTTCCCGACCAGGGACTGAACCTGGGCCCCACCAGTAAAAGTGTAGAGTCCTAACCACTGGACAGCCAGGGAACTTCCAAAAAGTTTAGAATCTTCTAGTAGCTCTACTGTGACAAGAAGAGGCCCTGTTTCTATCTTCCCAAACTGTTATATATAGCTGTTGTAGCAACAACTTACTTTTTTGAGTCAATTTATTTCATTCTTATTTGTAGTAATGTATACATTAGGTACATAATACACTCAGAAAATACAAGAAAAAAAAATCCACTATAGCAGTATATGAGAAAATATGCAGTACAGACTGAGGTTAAATCATCTTGATCAAATCCAAGATCATAAATTATGGCCCTATTTTGTCTATAAGGGTAATTTTACTAAACATAAAAACATACAATCTTTAAACAGAAAAGACAGCAAAAAAGGGATAAGGTGTCTAATGTTCCCTAGCTCTATTTAGCACTGAAAAGACCACAGGTATATAAAGATGGCAAAAACTAAAAGAAAAAACAAACCCATACATCAAACCAGAAAACTGGGAAAGTAGCAACACAGATTCAAGGAATTTCTGGTAAAGTCTCAGGGCACCTGAGACTTAAGAAAAATAAATCATCAAAGATCAGCCTGCTACCCAGTTTAAAAAAAAAAAAAGATCAGCAATTGCAATCCTAAGGATGCTCAGTACACTCAGCAAGAGAATGGAAACAACATCATTTGTTTAACAGAGAAAAATAAAGACAGAAGATTCATATTACTAATATCAGGGATGAAAGAGGGGAAATTACTACTACGTTTACAAAACAAAAAGGATTCCAAGGCAATAACTGCATGCCAACAAACTAAACAACATGGGTGACATAAAGAACCAAAACTGATGCAGGAAGAAACACAAACTATTAATAGAACTATAAAAAGTGAAGAGGCTGAATTGGTAATCAAACATTTCTCATAAAGAAAAGCCCAGATCAACTATAAAAAGTGAAGAGACTGAATTGGTAATCAAAACATTTCTCATAAAGAAAAGCCCGGATCAGATGGCATCATTAGTAAATCATACCAAATATTTAAAGAATTGATACTAACCTTAAAAAATATATATACACACACACACATATATATACATGTATGTATATATATATGTATACGTATATATATATGTATATATACATATACATATGTGTGTGTGTATATATATATGAGGGAACGCTTCTCAATGTATTTTATGACACCAATATTTTCCTGACACCAAAATACTGCAGACCAACAGGCCAATATCTTTTATGAATACAGACAAAACAAATCCTTAAAAAAACCTAGCAAACCCAGCAATATAAAATTAAACACCATGAACAAGTGGAACTTATTCCATACAGGGTTGGTTTAACACCCAAAACCAGTTAATACATGTGGCCTTGTCACATGTATTAGGCCACATGTCAATCTCAAGATGCAAAGAAGGCATTTGACAAAATCCAGCACTGCTTGATGGGAAGAACATTCAACCAACTAGGAACAGCAGGGAATTTCCTCAACATGAGAAAGAATATACTAAACGCCATGTTAGCATCATATTCAACGACAAAAAGACTGAATGCCTTCCCTCTTCCCTCCAGGACTGAAGGCCTTCCCTCTTCCCTCCAGGACTGAACGCCTTCCCTCTTCCCTCCAGGACTGAACGCCTTCCCTCTTCCCTCTAGACTGAACGCCTTCCCTCTGCGAGACAAGTATGTCTGCTTCCACTACTGCTCAGCTGACGGCTCTAGCCCAGGAAATTAGGCAAGAAAATGTAATAAATGACAGCAGATTAAGGGAAGATATAAAACTGCCTCTACCTCCAGATGACATCTTCTACAAAGAAAATACTAAGCAATCCACTAAAGGAATCATAGAACTAATAAATGAGTTCAGCAAGGTTATAGGATAACAAGATTAGTGAGGTGAGGTGAGGTGAAGTCGCTCAGTCGTGTCCGACTCTTTGCGACCCCGTGGACTGTAACCTACTAGGCTTCTCCGTCCATGGGATTCTCCAGGCAAGAATACTGGAGTGGATTGCCATTTCCTTCTCCAGGGGATCTTCCCGACCCAGGGATCGAACCTGGGTCTCCCACATCAGAGGCAGACGCTTTAACCTCTGAGCCACCAGGGAAGCCCTAACAAGATTAGTAATAATTTGTAAAAATCCTATTTTTTTCTGCAGAATAACAAGAAAAATTAAAATGAAATTAAGAAAACAACTCAATGTATATTAACATTAAAAAGAATAAAATATTTGTGAATAAATTTTAACAAAAGTAATATAAAACTTAAGCTGTGAAAACTATGAAATTTTTAAAAAAAAATAAAGAAGACCTAAATACACGAAGGAGGAGAGGGAAAAGAAAGAGAAAATATAAAGTTTCCAATTACTTAAATCTGAGCGCCAAAGAATTGATGCTTTTGAACTGTGGTGTTGGAGAAGACTCTTGAGAGTCCCTTGGACTGCAAGGAGATCCAACCAGTCCATTCTGAAGGAGATCAGCCCTGGGATTTCTTTGGAAGGAATGATG
>SJYT01036658.1:0-16793 GCA_006410635.1 Cephalophus harveyi | reverse complement strand
AGCTGAAACTCCAGTACTTTGGCCACCTCATGCGAAGAGTTGACTCATTGGAAAAGACTCTGATGCTGGGAGGGATTGGGGGCAGGAGGAGAAGGGGACGACCGAGGATGAGATGGCTGGATGGCATCACGGACTTGATGGACGTGAGTCTGAGTGAACTCCGAGAGATGGTGATGAACAGGGAGGCCTGGCGTGCTGCGATTCATGGGGTCGCAAAGAGTCGGACACGACTGAGCGAGTGAACTGAACTGATCAGGATGGCACAAAAAGTATAAATCTCTCTCTTTACAAACAGAGTCAGAGGAAATGTAAATAAAATAAGTATCAGACAACAACAGGATATTAATAATGCACTCTGACCAGTAGAATTGATTTAAGGAACGACCAACTGGCTTAATATCAAGAAACCTATTAATTTAATTCATGTTTTATCATTAGAGCAAAAGAAAAAATATGAGAACTGAACAGATATCAAAGGCAATCTAACAGGCATATCTTCTATTTGGATTAACTGACAGAGGGTAGGTAGGTTATAATATAACAGTCTAACAAAGAAAAAGCATATCCAGCTTTGAAAGTCAATCCATTTAGGAGCAAAATTAATTCCAAACTTACAAAAAAATATTTCTCACCCATCATTTTGGAAGATAATTCTTAATAATTCCTAAAGAACACCACCTTCAGTAGCCCCAAAACAAAGAATATATTTTAAAAAAATGCTTAGGACCTGTCAAAAGCTGAGAGTATCAGGAATCCCTGTTAGAGGTCATCACATGAAACAGCGAAAATTTTCTGGAAATACAAAGACAACTACTGAGGTAAGAGACAGCATTTTGTTTCTGAAAAATAGCTTAAATCAAAAGAATAAGAAAGAAAAGGAGACATCTTTCTTGAAGTTTGGGAAAGCATCTAGTCCAAAGCAGCCTGATGCTTCATTATTTGTTTCCCTACAGTGTCACTCTTAATATAAAATGTCCTGTCTGTGCTATTCAACAGGTGGTGAGTACAGATAATGCTTTTTCTTTTCTGTACAATAATGATCTTTTGTATGTGATATGCAAATTACAAGTATTTTCATATTTCTGAATTCACTTGCCCTTCACAAGAACCCTGTGAGAATGGATATTCATTTTACCACAATTTAAAGCTGAGGCTCTGAGAAGTTAAAGGAAGCTGCCTAAAGCCACACAGCATGTAGGGATGGAATCCTAGGATCCTTTTACTACTCCAGGCTTGTGCTGCATGTAGGGAAGCAAAAGAGCATACAGGACATGTGAACAGACATCTACTCACAGAACAGAATCCGTCAAACAACTAAAATACTAAAATCGTTATTTCTTTCTATGCATCATTTTTAGCCAAATATATATATATATGAAAATAAACTGATTTCTAAAGATTAATTTTAAAATATGAAAAATGTGAACAGACGAGTTCCTAGAAAAAGAATGGACATGCCTACTTTGAGCCCCATCTATGAGGAAGTACCTCCAGAAGACAACAAACCAGAGAGCAAGGTAGGCAAGAAAGTGAAAATGTCATTCCTTCAAAAGTTCAGCAGGCAAAGACAGAGAGAGAGGTAACACCCATGGGGCCCTAATCCACGTAAGGCTCCATCTACTTCCCTCCCCTCTGGACGGGACCTAAGCAGAGACAGTGAAGCGGGCCACCCTGCCTTCCCAGGCTGCCCCCAGTAACAGCGCAGGAATCGCCCACCACGTGCACGGCAGCATGTGAGGAGAGGGACCTGCCGCGCTACTGGCTATCCCCACAATCCCAGGAGGAAGGCACTGCTGTCCCCATCCTACACATGAGAAAACGTAAGTCACTCAAAAGTTAACTTTCAAAGATCCTTCAGCCAGCAAAGCCAGACCGTTCCAAAAACCACCCCCTTCTCACTCATCTATCTATTCCAGGTATTACTCCAAACAAACAAACGTGTTCTCATTTTCTTAGAAAAGTCTTCAGACTGAGCCATAAAAGGAATGCAGGAGTTACACGCGTTGCAATACAGACGCACCTTGAAAGCATGATGCCAAGTGGAAGAAACCAAATGCAAAAAGTCACATATTGTGTGCATCCACTTATGCGAAATATCTAGAAGAGGTAATCCACATCAGCAGCCACCTGGGGCTGGGAGAAGGGCAGAAAGGCTGCTTAATGAGCAAGCAGTTTCCTTTAGCATAATGAAAACGTCGTGGAACTAGATAGATGGGATGGATGCACAACACTGTGAATGTAATAAATGCCACCTTTAGTTCGCTTTAAAATGGTAAATTTTATGTTATAGGAATTTTATCTCAGTAAAAAGAAAAATCAGAGTGGAGCAGCGGGCACGACGACATGCAATTAGGCTGATTTGCCTAATTAGCCCTTTACGTGATCCTACACTCTATACTGCTCAAAGGCACCCAGCTCCAGAGGCAAAGATTCAACTCAAGCAACACAAAGGGGAAGGAAGCCTGTGCTGAGGGTACTGAGGCTGGGCCCAGGAGCCCCAGGAGAGAGTATCAGGCCAACTGGACAGATTCACCGTCTGTGCAGGATGAGATCCCAGAGCCCCACAGACCTCCGTGTCAGGGCACATCAACCTATTCCCCTTTGCCTTCAATGTCTACAAGCATATAGATGATTTTTTACACCCCTATAAGGAAGCCTGGGGCTTCCCAGGTGGCTCACTGATAAAGAATCTGCCTACCAATGCAAGAGACACAAGTTCGATCCCTGGGTCAAGAAGATGCCCTGGAAAAGGAAATGACAACCCACTTCAGCATTCTTGCCTGGGAAATCCCATGGACAGCGGAGCCTGGCAGGCTACCTACATTCCATGGGGTCGCAAAGAGTTATACACAGCTTAGTGACAAAACAACAACAAGGAGGCCTGAGGCACTGCTACCAAAGACAGACTTATTTAGATTTCTATAAAATATTTACTAACACAGGAAACCAGACATATTAGGATTTTCCCCAACATCTGAGAAAAGGCAAAACATTTAATTGACCAGAAAATCAGCGTAATGAAACCATTCTACTTCTCAAGCTTTCTAAATAACACAGACTTTATGTACCTCCTGAAGAGGTGGACAAATAAGTATTTGTATTTTTAATTAAACTTCCACATTTTGCTAAAAAGAAACTCAAACTAAAAGTGAGGGTCCCATCACTGACAGAGTATCCTTCACCTCAGAGGTTTAACAAAATGAAAAACCCAGGGAGTCTGGGAGAGAGCTGATGACTTAAAAAGATAATTTTATGTAATGTCCTTTAAATCAGTAACTTGATCATGAAATTTGGAAGTCCCTTATTTATTTCCAAATAAGTTGAACTAAGGTTTACATTTCACTTTGTGATCAAAAATATTTTTTAGAGCTGTTTAAAAATGCTTTAGACAAGGTGATGGTATTGCTTTGGCTGTCAACCAGAAACCATTTCCTAAGCTATCCCTACAAGCACAGGAGCTTTAGTACTGGAATATGGGGAAAAATAAAAAATAACCTGTAGATTACTTAGCCTGCTGTAAAAGAATGCGGAAACCATCCCTTTTAGAAAGGATTATTTTGTAAAGATATATTCAATTTAAAGGTTTTAAAGCATCCTAGAAAAAACAAATCTTTAAAAAAAAAGCAATAGTAGCAATCAACAAATTATTTTCATTGTTTCAACTGTATGTAAGCCAATATACCATAATATCAACCAATATACTAAGTATAGGAATGATGCCATTAACATTGAATGCAAAAAGTGTTTTTGCTGCTCAATACTCTAGCTTTCATTCAAACTGGTTTCACATATAAACTAAATTCAACATTAACTTGAAATCTTAAAGTTAAAAAAAATGCAATATTGTAAATAATGCATAAGAAAATAAGATCGCAAAGAAAGTATGCATATACTTTATATTCGTATATAACTTTGTCAGATTATTTAAATATATACACTAAGGACACAGTATTAACTTTCAATGCAAAAACTACTATGAAGTTTTTATTTTGCTATCAACATCTACTAAGTAATGGTTTTCAAAAATTATGTTTTAAAGTAATCCTCATCAAGGCAGTTTGGAAAAAAATCTTACAATTTTTAAATTTGCCTACACCCTATGACCTAGCAATCCCATTCTTAGAAACCTATCCTACAGAATAACAGCATTGCAAATTATGCATTACATACAATGCTCAGTCCAACACTACTTAAAATATTGAAAGGCTATAAAATTGGATTCATAATTCTGAAACTTTTTCCAAACTAATCTACAGAATCAGTGCAATCCCAATTAAATTCTCCGTACATGTGCTTTTTGTTGTTGTTATCAGTATTGTGTTTTGACTTTGTTTTTGTAAGACCTGAAAATCTGATTCTAAAATTTACATGAAATTTATATGGGAAGGTATAGGAATAACTAAGACATTCCAGAAGAACAAGGTGGCAGTGCTATGGACTGAATGTTTGGGCCCTAAACCCCAGTGATATCTGGTGATGGTACTTGGAGGCAAAGCCTTTCGGAGGTAATTAGAGTTAGATGAGGTAAAAAGAGTGGGACCTCTATGATGAGATTACTGCCCTTGTAAAAAGTGAAAGACAAAGAAAGCGACCTCCCTCCTCCTCCACTTCCCCCTGGGTGCGTGCAACAAAGAAAAGTTATGCTAGGACATAATGAGAAGACAGCTGTGTGTCCCACCTCAGGAAGAGGGTCCTCACCAGATACTGACTCTGCTGGCACCTTGATCTTCGGCTGCCCAGCCTCCAGAACTCTGAGAAATAAATGTCTGTCGTTTAAGCCAGCAATCTACAAAATTTTGGTTTTAAAACCAAGACAGGGAAGACCTTGCTCTACACTGAAGGCAAGATTTCATATAAAATAGTTATGAAGACAGTAGGGGAACAAGTCAAAGCAAACAGGAGAACAGAAAATAGAGTCCAGAAACAAATCCACTCAAATAAGGACACAACTTCTGGTAGCACAGTAGAGCATTGTGGACAGAATGAAACAACTGGATAGCTACAGCGGGAGAACGGTGGTAGTGAAACTTGATCCCTGCCTCATACCATATTGAAAAAACTCATTTCCAAGGGAGTACAGATTCAAATGTGAAAGATAAAATAGGATAATACAGGAAAATACTCCCAAGGATAAGAAAAGAATACTGTACTAAGAAATGAAAAACACTAGACATAAAATAAAATATTGATAAATTGGACTACATTACAACTAAGAACTTCTGTTCAAAGGACACCATTAAGAGAATAAAAGACAAGGGACAGAAAGGAAGTAGATATCTACAAGGCATATATCCAATTTAAAAAACTCCTATCCATACGGTACAAATCAGTAAAACAAAGATAAACCAACAGAAAAATGAGCAAGAGCCTGAAATAAGCACTTCACAAAGGAAGTTATCAATACACAGATGAAAAATGCTCAATCCCATTAGATGAAATATACAGATGAAAAATGCTCAATCTTATCAGTCATCAGAGAAATGCAAATTAAAACTACAACAAGAGAACATTACATACCCACCAGAATAGCTGAAATTAAAGACAACTTTCATAAACTCCTGGTAGGAAGGTAAAGTTCTACAACTATCCTGTAAAAGACAATAGGCATTAGCTTCTAAAGTGTTAAAACTACATATACACTTTAACCCAGTGGTTCTCCTCCTATAAGTACGTAGCAAAAGAAATGTACGATAATCTTCACAGCAGCAGAATTTAAAATAGCCAAAAATTAGGCAACCCACAGGTTTAACTATAATGTTTACGACAGAAAGCATACTTAAGAGGTACTATTTAGAAAAAGCAGCAGCAGCAGCAGCAGCGTATATCACAAGGGCAGGACGATAGTACTCTTCTGTAGGGGAGGGAGGAAGCACTACAGTGGCTGGCAGTTTTCCTCTTCTTGACCTGATGGTGGCTACACGGGGATTCACTTCATAAAAATTCACTGATGTGTGCACTTCGTTTTACCCTATTTTCTGTACTTCTGGGACTCTTACAATCCTTCACAGAAAGAAAAAATGTTGGAAAAAAATCTAATCTGAGCTATGGTGCCAGCTGCATGTCACTTGGAATCAGTAGTTACTTCAGTGTTTCCAATCATAACCTGAAAATATAGGACTTCTCCCCGCATAATGCTGAACGAATTGTTATCACATCATTCTGAAAATTTCAAATGTTAAAGGCAAAGTATATTACCCTCTCAAATTAATATATATAAAGAAAACATACTTTATAAAAGCAAAATCACTATTAGCAAAAAAAGTTACTAAAAAAAGATCTAGGAATTAAATAATTGACATGTCAAGAAAATTCCCATTTTCTTATAAACATAAGCATAATAAGCTTCTTGTAAGTTTATTAAGGAAGAAATTCTAAACTTACCTCTCTGTTGGGTGTACCCTCATCAAGTGACTCTGTAAATGAAGACGTCCTGCTCCTGGTTCTCGTTGGTGTTGAAGAACTGGAGGAAGCCTAGATTAAAAGATTATTGCACAAATTAGAAAGACTACACTCGTGGGCACACTACATACTATATAGTCCTTTCTCAGAGCCCATGCCCAAAGAACCCAGTAAAAGGAAGGAAAAGAGCAAATACATGAAAGACGAAAAAAGGTAAGTGAAATGTCATTAATTAGCAGACCCAGGCTACCCACTGGGTCCTTGGTCTGATTCTGCCACCAACTTGAACTATGACCTTCACTAAATTAATTTTCTGAGTGCTAAAATAAACCTCAAAATAAGGTTGTGATGATAAAACTATTTTATTAGGGGAGACTGAAACCGGGTGAGAAGTATATGAAAACTTTCTATACTATCTTTGCAGCTTTCCTATAAATCAAAATTATTCCAAGTTCATTAAAAATAAGTTTGTCAATTCAATTGTGAAAGTGCCTTCCAGCTCTAACATTCAATTATAATGACCTGTGGAGGTAAATATGTCTCTAGTCAAAGGTCTTACTTTGAGAATACTGTGCACACCACAGCCCAGTACTGAGATGCCAGTCCATTAGTTCTGTGAAGGTACAAGACTCCTACAATCCTTAGTACAAAAACCCGTAGGATAAATATAAACAAGAAGCCCCAAATTGAAACTAGAGCCTGAGGTCCACTCTAAGGTGAGCTAAAAACAGTCCTAAAAATATAAAACCAACACTTCAAGATGCCCTCTCATCCATAACAAGATAAGCCTTAACTCATCTACACAAAAAATAGTGTCTTGATGTCTTACCCTTTTGTAGTCTGTAGAGCACTACATAAATAAAAAGCTGTTAGTAAATATTTCTTAAAATAAACGAATGAACAAATGGAATGTCCATCTGTCAAGTCAGCGTGTCTATGCTGGAACTGAGAGGTCACAAGAAACTGTACACACACACACATATGAGCATATTCAGTGTACAATTAAGTCTAACATTTCTAATTAACACCAACGTTCAGTAAATGGTGCTGGGACAAATGGCCATCCATATGGGGGAACAAAATCAGTCAGACTTTTAGTTTATACTTAAGCTATATTAAAGATTTAAATCATTTTGGGGACTTCCCTGGCGGTCCAGAGGTTAAAATTCCTCACTTCCACTGCAGGGAACTGCAAATCCCACAGTCCTCTGGATGAGGAACAAGAGGTGAATAAAGCAGATTTTTATGTCAGAAGCAGAAATCAAAAGGAATAGTTTAATTGGGAGGAGGGGAAAACATCAACAAAATGTGACAAAAGTTAAATAAACTCTTTTTCTAAAAAGCTCTTATAAGTACTTAAGTCTGAACTCCAAAAACTCACCAAGCTAGTCTTCTTTTCATCTAGGGCAGGTGACCTGAGCTCGCCCAGTGAACATAACCACATGAGATTCTGAGTCAATATGGGCGGTATGAGAAAACAGACATGCAAAATTAATAAAGCTCGTCAGCTGGTGAGCATGGAGAACAGGGCTTCCTGCAGTCATACGCAAGAGCTGTGCATGCAAGATGCAGTGCACCAGACTGAGGCTGCTGCAACATTCTTAGTGCCGTCCCCCAGCTTGGCTGAGCAGAGCCATCAGACCAGGCTTTCAGGCCCTCCTTAAAATTCTGTAAGTCACCAACTATTTATTCATTAACACATCCCTTTTCTGCGTAACTAGCTGGGCTGAGTTCTGTTGCTTACAACTTAGAATTCCAACACACACACACCTTCTAATAGATGAACCAGAAAAATCAACACATGATAGAAGGAATGTGCAGAAGTTACCTTAAGGGACTCAACGAAGACAAAAAACAGGAAGAGTAAGGCCTCAAAATTTTAAACAACAAAATAGTTGAATGTGAAATAAAGTTGAAGCCTTATCAATGTTTTAGAAGGCAAAGGAGAAAAGGAAAGCTATACCCATTTGAATGCAGAGTTCCAAAGAATAGCAAGAAGAGATAAGAAAGCCTTCCTCAGTGATCAATGCAAAGAGAGGAAAACAACAGAATGGGAAAGTCTAGAGATCTCAAGAAAATCAGAGATACCAACAGAACATTTCATGCAAAGATGGACACAATAAAGGACAGAAATGGTATGGACCTAACAGAAGCAGAAGATATTAAGAAGAGGTGGCAAGAATACACAGAACTATACAAAAAAGATCTTTACCACCCAGATGATAACAATGGTGTGATCACCAACCTAGAGCCAGACATCCTGGAATGTGATGTCAAGTGGGCCTTAGGAAGCATCACTATGAACAAAGCTAGTGGAGGTGATGGAATTCCAGTTGAGCTATTTCAAATACTAAAAGATGATGCTGTGAAAGTGCTACACTCAATATGCCAGCAAATTTGGAAACCTCAGCAGTGGCCACAGGACTGGAAAAGGTCAGTTTCCATTCCAATCCCAAAGAAAGGCAATGCCAAAGAATGCTCAAACTACCGCACAATTGCACTCATCTCAAACGCTGGCAAAGTAATGGTCAAAATTCTCCAAGGCAGGCTTCAACAGTACATGAACCATGAACTTCCAGATGTTCAAGGGATTTAGAAATCGGGAGAGGGCTTAGAAAAGGGAGAGGAACCAGAGATCAAATTGCCAAATCTGTCAGATCTTCAAAAAAGCAAGAGAGCTCCAGAAAAATATCTACTTCTGCTTTATTGACTATGCCAAAGCCTTATTGTATGGACCACAACAAACCCTGGAAAATTCTTAGAGTTGGGAATACCAGACCACCTGACCTGCCTTTTGAGAAATCTGTATGCAGGTCAAGAAGCAACAGTTTAGAATTGTACATGGAACAATAGACTGGTTCCAAATTGGGAAAGGAGCGTGTCAAGGCTGGATATTGTCATCCAGCTTATTTGACTTAAATGCAGAGTACATCATGAGAAATGCTGGACTGGAGGAAGCACAAGCTGGAATCAAGATTGCCAGGAGAAATATCAATAACCTCGGATATGCAGATGATACCACCCTTATGGCAGAAAGAAGAACTAAAGAGCCTCTTGATGAAAGTGAAAGAGGAGAGTGAAAAAGTTGGCTTGAAACTCAACATTCAGAAAACTAAGATCATGGCATCTGGTCCCATCACTTCATGGCAAACAGATGGGAAAACAGTGGGAATAGTGACAGACTTTATTTTGGGGGGCTCCAAAATCACTGTGGACGGTGACTGCAGCCATGAAATTATAAGATGCTTGCTCTTTGGAAGGAAAAGTTATGACCCACCTAGATAGCATATTGAAAAGCAGAGACATTACTTTGCCAACAAAGGTCCATCTAGTCAAAGCTATGGTTTCTCCAGCAGTCATGTATGGATGTGAGAGTTGGACTATAAAGAAAGCTGACTGCCAAAGAATTAATGCTTTTGAACTGTGGTGTTGGAGAAGACTCTTGAGAGTCCCTTGGAATGCAAGGAGGTCCAACCAGTCAATCCTAAAGGAAACCAGTCCTGAATATTCACTGGAAGGACTGATGCTGAAGCTGAAACTCCAATACTTTGGACACCTTATGCTAAGAACTGACTCATTTGAAAAGACCCTGACGCTGGGAAAGAGTGAAGGCAGGAGGAGACGGGACAACAGAGGATGAGATGGCTAGATGGCATCACCGACTTGATGGACATGAGTCTGAGTAAGCTCTGGGAGTTGGTGATGGACAGGGAGGCCTGGGGTGCTGCAGTCCATGGGGTTTCAAAGAGTCGGACATGACTGAGCAACTGAACTGAACTGAGAAAACTTACGTGTGTTTGTGTGTGCTGAGTCACTCAGTCACGTCCAACTCTCTGTGGCCCATGGACTGTAGCCCTGCCTGGCTCCTCTGTCCATGGAATTTTCCAGGCAAGAATACTGGAACAGGTTGCCATCTCCTTCTCCAAGGGATCTTCCTGAACCAGGGATCCAACCCATATTTCTTGTGTTTCCGGCACTGGCAGGTAGATTCTTTACCACCAGCACCACCTGGGAAGCCCCCAAAAAATATATGACTAGAAGCCAACACTGTGTTTAGAAAATGGGAAAGGAAAGCAGTCCCTGGACAGTGTTTATCCAGGACTGAAACTAAATCACAAATATTCAGAATAGTTCAGAAATAATTCTCACTGAGGTTGTGGGAAATGTAATAACCCTTCCCACTCATAGCCATGAATTTCAACTCATACCAGCTTCAAAGACTCTAGATGTTTCAAACACTACCAACATGACTGGGAGGAGCTCCATTTGTATCTCCTTTTATATGGTTATATGCAGTATCTCCTTTACCAAAAGGGCTACTGAGAGGGCAGAAGTCAGGAAAGTAATTAGTTTTACTAGGCCACAGGAAGTTAACTCATAGCCAACCCTCTCTGCCGTGATTCCAACATCTCCAAAATATTGCGGGGGGGGGGGGGGGTTAATAATTCAGCTTTCCAAATACCCAGATGCCAAGAAAGGGCTACTCCAGACAAGTACCTCCAAATCACTTGAAAAGTGCACCTCTACTGTGAAACTTCTTAATTGGCACAATGATTTCTCATATGAGCCTAATTTTAACTGGAGCTTCATCAGCTCTGGAAAAATCAGCAAATTCAAATGTTGGGGTTTATGTAGTTAAAGTATAGATTCTAAGACACACTGCCCTCAGAATAGTAGTACCACATAGCCAAGCTTGGCCTGATGGTTTGTAGGCCTTCGTCTGGAGTTGCAAAGTCAGAATCACATGAGGGAATGGAGGTGACTACAAAGTATAAAAACATGCAAAAAAAAGCTAACTGTACTTGAGTATTTATCCCAAAGTCTTGCATCTTTAACAGCTACCCTCACTTTAAAATATATAGGGATTTACATTCCTTCAAACTAAATTTGCTCTAATTAATCCTCACAGCCATGAGAAATCTGAAGACAGATGTCTAAGCTATTTGTCAAGAAACCTGATGTTTATATCCAGGCTCACAATATTTTTATTGCCAATTGAATATTAATTGACCATAGCCCTCAACTTCATTATAAGAAAAAAAAATTTTAGTCACCGTGGTACTCAGAATTCGAAGATGACCCGAAATCACCCTCACCTTGCAAATATGCGATATCACTGCCCTGATGATCTTACCTTTCAGAGCAAAAAGGATTTTGCAGGTATATTTAAGATTACTACTCAGCTGACTCTAAGCTAACTCAGAGAAAGGAGACTATGTTGAATGGGACCAACACAAGCCCTTCAAATGCGTCCAGAGTGCAGCAGTGGGGGCAGAAAGCAGAGAGGTACTCCTGCAGCCCTGAAGGAAAGCAAAGGCCTGTGAGGGTCAAGCGGTGAGGAACTGTGGGCGGCACTAGGAGCAAAAGACAGTAAGAAACAAGGGCCTGTGTCCCACAGCCACAGCCACATGAGCTGGACCAGGACCCTCATCGCCAGGCGAGAACACAATGTGGACAACAACCTGATCTCAGTCTCGTGAGGCCCTGAGCAGAGAAGCCAGCCATGCCACGCCAGACTTCTGACACACAGACTGTGAAAGAGTAACTGGGCGATTAGGCAGTAAGGTTGTGGTAACGTGTTTCTCAACGTCAGGAAACTAATGCAGTCACCTTTAGGAACAGTAAGCCTTAAGATTTAACCATCTTGAATTTATAACTTTAGATATCTGTATCTGTCTGACAGTTCAGCTGTCTTGAGTACAGTAGGTCTTTATAGGAAAACTCTCAGATAATAGAGCCCCAATGGAATAAACTTTGATTAACATAGTTTTGACCAACATAGAATTTCTCAGTAATACGAATATCTAAAATTTGTGTTATCTTTAGAGTGTGCTGCTCAGCCTAAGATTAATGCTTTTCAATGTCTAATTTTTTGGTATAGTTAAAATATATTAGATACATTTGATGTAATAGAGATTTAAGAGTTAGCGGCTACATTTATCAACATTGTTCTTATACAGACAGCATGGTATGGTGAAAGAAGTTCAGCTGGGTTGTGGAATTAATTAGGATGGGGATTAATGAAGGAATATTTGGGGTCAAAAAATGGCATCTTATGTCATAAAGATTCTATAAAACTTTTGTTTTAAAAGTGTCTGTGCAAAAAGAATGTTATTATTGTTTAACTGCTGGTCCCAGTGAAAAAAATTTGAGAAACAGTGATCCAGAGAGTACTGAGGAAGCGGATGAGGGACTCAGAAGAACTGCGCGCTAACGCGGATCTTTCAGTGTGCTCCCTGATCCAGCCACACAAGCATTCTCAGCTTTCCACCTTCTTGTCAGGAAATTGGGGATAACTGTCCTCCATACCTCTATCTGTTTTAGCCTGTTACTAGTTTAGAAACTAGATAACTACATCTAATAGAATTGCAGACAAAATAAACATAAGGAAATTCTAAATGAGGGATTTTTTTAAAACTGTCTCTAATAGTAACTTATATTAACTATGCAATATGAAGTTAGTGATATTAAAGTTTTGGCTGCCCAGAAGCCTTTTGACACTACTTACTTCTCAAATTATAGCCCAAGTAGACGAATGGCATTCTTACACAAGCCTAACATCTGGCTTCATTTCTCCCTGCCACACCCACGAGTAACCAAATCACAGCAAGAACACAGCCACAGACTCCTCCCGACACGTACTCCTGAAAGTCTCTGCCAATCTACCTGACACCCCAGCTACAAAGGAATGGCCAAAGTAACCTGGAGTTAATATGTCACATAAGCCTTTATCTACTAGTTACAAAATTATTAGAGCTTTCCATCATGTCTCGAGTAAAGTACCTTCTACATCCTGACGTCTAAACAGTAGTGCCGGAAATGAAATATTGCTGCTTATGTTATAAATGTTCACCTCTCAAAAACAGCCCTTTAATATAATGAAGTCCACTCATTCAAAAGTAATTTAAGGAGACTTCTAGTTAAAAATATGGTAGGTGAACCAAAGTTTCTTATTTTTCTCTCCCTTGAAAAGAGTTGGGGCTTCCCTGGTGGCTCAGTCGGTAAAGAATCCACCTGCAATGCAGGAGACAGCCTGCTCTGCAGGAGAGCTGGATTCAATCCCTGGGTCAGGAAGATTCCCTAGAGAAGGAAATGGCAACCCACTCCAGTATGCTTGCCATGGGAAAGCCCATGGACAGAAGAGAAGAGCCTGGAGGGCTACAGTCCATGGAGTTGCAAGAGTTGGACATGACTTAGCAACTAAAACACCACCCAAAGAGTTAAATTTCAACCAATTTTCAGAAGAATGGGTGTGAACGAAAGAATAGTAAAGTGACAGTACAGCTGAGGATACTACAATCCCATGGAGAAGGGAACACTGATAAGAAGCAAGCCTATTTTCATCTCCAGAGCCCTAAAAAGATTTAAGACTTCAAAGTTACAATGCAAGTTATAATGAAGAAGTTAAGAGGCAGGACCAAAATCAGAAAAATTGGTTCAAAGATCCCCATGTCCCTGGTCCCACCTTACTCAGCCTCTGAAAAACCAAAGGTTTATTTTTCTGGAGCCTTCCGGCTCCAACCTGGATGAAACCAAGCACAGTAAGACAGGAGTGAAGGGCAAAGTGTGTGACTAAACCTAGAGGGACTAATTAGGTGATATTCTGCACAGTGAACAGTGGAACCTTCAGCACAATGCTTCCAAAGCAGGTCGGCTTATAACCCACACCCCCTGCCCAGAAAACAAAAGGCTTCACTGGAGAAATCAAACGACATCTTAAAGATCTCAGGTTATCAACAGGTAGATATTTCTCCAGATAATAAAGCCAATTGCAGCCTATCACCCAGCAGGGAGTCCCAGTGTTGATAACATGATACTTCCAGATAGCATCAGATTTTTAATGTCTTGCCTTTAAATACGGATACCCCAGAGCAATCAGTAAAGAAAATTTTCCAATGTAAGAGCCAACAACAACAAAATCCCCCAAAATAATTAAAAGATAACTTCAAAACAAAAGAAAAAAATCAGAGCTATAAAAGATATATCAGTGGACTTTTCTGGTGGTCCAGTGGCTAGGACTTCACACTCCCAATCAAAGGGACCCAAGTTTGATCCCTGGTCAGAGAGCTGGATCCCACATGCTGCAATTAAAGATCCCACATGCCACAAGTAAGACCTGGTGCAGCCAAAATAAATATTTTTTTTTAATGTTAAAGATATATCAGTATAGCAAGAGCAATGCTATGAAAAAGCAAAAGACAGTAAGAAATAGACTTGGGAAAATTTAAAAACAGAGTAGGAAAAATTAAAAATTAAATTGAAAACTAACATTGTAGATTAACCATACTTCAAAAAACTAAAGAAAACAAAAAACTCATTGAACAGTTAGATAAATTGAAGCAAACTCTCAAAAATAGGACAAAAATAGGAACTTCCCTGTGGTCCAGTGTTAAGACCCCACACTTCCACTGCAAATAGAACAAAAAACAAATTAATAAATTAAAATAGACCATGAAGGGTAAAAAAATAATAAGAGGATCTATCCCGAAGGTACAAAAACTAACTGGTCTTCCAGAATAGAAGAGAAAAAACAAAGCAGAGGGAATTATCAAAGAAATAATATCTAAAAGTTTCCAAGAATTTAAGCACAGGAGTCACCATACTTAGTGAAGCACAATGCAAAAATAAATTTACACAAAGGCATATTCACCATAAAATTTCAGAAAACAAGAGAAGATCCTCAAGTCTCCAGAAAGAACACAGAAGATAGACCCGGGAGGCTGGAGTAGACAGTGTGTTTTGTTTTGTTTTAGCATAATAGTTTTTTAGCAGCACTTTATCTTTTAAAACTACAGAATGTATTACTTTGATAAAAATAAAAGTAAAATTTCATTTTAAATGTTTATTTAAAAATCATGAGTATCTAGTATATCCAGTAAAAGGTACCCCATATAATTTAAAAGCATAATACACAGATTAAAAGATGATCTATTTCTCATCCTAAATCTCATCCAACAGTTGGTAACAAATCATAAGTGAACTGATGTTATTCCCAACATTTTAGACACTAGCTACTGTTAACATCGTCCATGCTAACTTAGTCAAATAACCCTATAAAATAAATAAAACAGAAAAATCAGACATCTTTGCTAATCTAAGAAATATGCATTTGTTAAGAATTCATAATTTAAAAGACAAATATTTAAGATAAATGCATGTTTATGCAAAGAGTGGTAATTAGGTTTCCAGTACAAGAATGCAGACTGAACACTGTTTACTTCTATTCCTCCCAAAAACCCACTGAAATGAAGGTTTAAAAAATAAAAAGTAGAAAAACAGATAAACTAAAACTCTAGAACGAGAGAGGGAAAATCATAAGTAAAAAGAAAACAAATTTTTGAAGAATAAAGGCAAAAGGATTCCAATTGGTGGGGAAGTCAGGGCGATGGAGCCATAACTCCAAACATACGCAGAAGGCAGCTATGGGAGAGGCAAAAGGTACTTATTGCAACAGCGGGGGGAAAAATCACTAGAACGGGAGGTTACTACTCTTAGGAATGTGTCTCAGGTCTGTGAAACAGGTACATGGGGTCAGCCTCCTTCAACCCAAACACTTCTCCAGACAAAAGAAACAGCCAAATACAGTGAGCAACACCTTGGAGGAGTTAGCGCTCCAATTGCAGAGGCTGGCACCATAAAGCAGCAGGGTAACAACACACCCAGTTTCACCACAGCAATCCCAGTCCTGCCCAGTCCACGTCAGTTTAAGTTTCAAGATAATTACCAGTGTCCCCATTCATTAGGAATGTTTGGAACATAAATCACCCACCTAGTCCTCATAAATATAAACCAACAGCTAATAACAACATTTTTCTCAAAAAAAGAAAAACAATATGACCAGTATGAATACATACAAGTATAACAACCTAGAACAATCTGATAAATCAAGGAACAGACTTTAAATATGCATGTATATATAACACATAACATCCTGGGAGAGTTTTGAGACTAAAAAAAAAAAAAAAAAACAAACTAAAAGTACCGTGGTTAAGGACATCTTTTTTGGGTGTTAGTTCTAAAAGATCTTGTAGGTCTTCATAAAACCGTTCAACTTCAGCTTCTTCAGCATTACTGGTTGGGGCATAGACTTGGATCACTGTGATATTGAATGGTTTGCCTTGGAGACGAACAGAGATCATTCTGTTGTTTTTGAGATTGCATCCAAGTACTGCATTTCGGACTCTTTTGTTGACCATGATGGCTACTCCATTTCTTCTGAGGGATTCCTGCCCGCAGTAGTAGATATAATGGTCATCTGAGTTAAATTCACCCATTCCAGTCCATTTTAGTTCGCTGATTCCTAGAATGTCGACGTTCACCCTTGTCATCTCTTGTTTGACCACTTCCAATTTGCCTTGATTCATGGACCTGACATTCCAGGTTCCTATGCAGTA